>QMIH01000093.1:243428-261299 GCA_003987875.1 Clarias batrachus
GGTATCTCCACACCAAGTTTATCTCATCACTCGGGTATCTCCACACCAAGTTTATCTCATCACTCGGGTATCTCCACACCAAGTTTATCCGCTCAATCGGGTATCTCCACGCTTGTTTTATCTCATCATTTGGGTATCGCCACACTTGGTCACTCTGGTATCTCCACACCCAGTTCAGATAATCAGTTAGGTACCTGTTATATCACTTCACCTGGTTTAGCTGATTTAGGCTAATTATCCTACATCTGGCGATAAGCGTAGCAGTGTGTAACATGCACAGAGCGCTGCAGTGTTTCCTCAGCCGGACAGTTGTTTTGTCGGTGTGGATTTCATTACTATGCACTGAGAATATCTCTCAGAGAAAACACCATCTCAGCTCTGATTCCTATCACTCAGCTGGGATTGGATTTAGATTAGATTTTTCTTTTATAAGCACATTTTTCTTTCTTCCCCTTTACAAATGTGGGCCTTGCTTCAGTCCACTGCACTCTCTGTGTATGCAAGAGGGAAAGCAAACTCTCCCTCTCTCTCTCGCTCTCTCTCTCTGCAGCTTTTAGCGATAAGGCTCGGAAATGTCATTTAAAGAAAAATCTGTTCTTTTCATAGCCTTTCGCTTGCATTTTTTTCACCCATTTCCTGCTCTCCTTGCAAAATGGGATGATGAGTAAGGTAAGGCACGACTTAAATTAAATCAGCGGATCTGTGTCTTTTCACTCGTTTACTGGTCGTCATGATTTGTGCTTCGCTGGAATCTCTATAGAAGTATTCATACTAGAGTTTTCTGACAGTTGCCGTGACGATTCACCTATTGTATTCGAATTATTAGGCGAACCAGACACAACATGTGTAATGTTGACGAAGCAAAAATTCAGTTGGAGGCAGCTAGTTAGATAAATTCCTGTGTACGGAATCTCATCTATGCTTTTCTAAAAAAATTAAAATTCATGATCGTCTATCATGTTTGAAAACAAGGTCACTGAGTCTAATCGAACTTTACAAAGCTCCCTTTGGATGTTTTTTGCAAATCATGTGCATAACATATGAATAACATTTAGTTAAACTTAAGTTATGGCTGAAATTCTGATACCAGTATTGGCTAAATCTACAGTTTAAAGATCAAGCACGACACGTTTCCTCCAGAATCAGCAGCAACCGGGTAATTCTCGCTCCGAGACGCGACACTGGGAGTTTTGAACTCGTTCCCAGACCCATGTTCCGCTCGTACCACTCCATTTGACATTTTCTGTCATTACCGTCATTACGCGAACTCCACATCAGTCCCCCTATTACGTTCAAAAACCCAAGTCCACAACACCGTCGAGTACGGCTATCTTTCCTGTAGCGCTGCATTTCCAGACGATTCCAGAGACGTCATTACAGAACATTACTTAGCACTTCATCATTTATAGAACGGGAGCTTCTCGCGTCTGCACTTCTGATAGCGACTGTGAGCATGAGCTGAAGGTCACGAGAGAGAGAGAGAGCGAGAGAGACGCAGTAGAGGAGCGATAGAGGAACCATAAAGACTCTCTATTGTCCTCCTGCTGATCTTATCCTCCCATCAGCCCTTTCAGCACACATTCTGATGACACACTGATAAAGACCTGTCATGAACCGATGCCCTTGGAAGGATCTGAGGGCAAGACGTAGACGTCCATAGGACCTAATGCATATTTATGTCATTATAATGGAGCTGTCTAACACCTTAACGGCCTTTCTTTTTTTTTTTTAAACTGTGCGATCCAGAATGCTAGAAATAGAGGGTTCATTTATTTAGAAAGTCACAGCGATAGTTAGAACTTTTGAGGAGCGATGTTGGAGCGATATTTTTATTTTATATTTTCCACCTCTTTTAAGCTCTTCAAGTCTGACGGTCTTCTTTTGGATGTTGTCTTTGCAGGCGAAGCAGCTGGAGGAGCGAGACCAGCAGCTGAGGAAGCAGGACGCCTTCTACAGGGAGCAACTCAACAAACTGGAGGAACGGGTACGGATTAATAATCTTTCATTAGCTTGATATTTCCACAAACAGGATGCCACAGATTAATTAATTCGGAACAATCCGGAATCGATAACGCATAACTTTAACCCCCCACTGTGTTTTCTGTCCGTGTTTTGGATTTTTGATGTAGTAGCTACAGAACACTCGGTTCTGATTTCCGTCATTGTAACACATTTGAAGGTTCTGAACAGGTAGTCCCAGACTTGCGAGCATCCGAGTTACGAATTTCCGCAGATTCAAACGGACCGCGGTTCTGAAAACATAGATTGGCGTAGATGTGAACAAATCACGGAAGTAGCTTACATGTGTTGTACAAGAAATTAGACACTGCAGTGCATTTACAATTACATACAATATTTTCAGTGTGTAAGTGAATGAATAAAATGTCCAGCATATTGTGCACTTGGCCGGCCTCACCTGATTTCAATGAATCAGTCCGGTAGCACGAGGTTAGAAATTGTCTGTCCTAATTTTGGAAAATCCTCAACAAAACAGAGTTCACAGTCCAATACAGTGGAAAACAGCTGAGACAAAATGGCGTCTGGGATTCCCCTCGCGATTTAAAGGCGCAGAGACAACACTGTGAGATTAAATACTCCTGGATCGGTATGCTTTACATGGTATATTCATGTCAAAGGCATACAAGACTGACTTTGTCGGACTTAAGAACAAACCCTACTTACGAACCTGCTCCTAAAACAGAACTCGTTCGTAACGGAACGCTTTTGCGTCAAGTCTTCTTGGTAGGCATCATATAGACGAGTACCCTCCAGTGTAGCTGGAAGTGCACCTCCCCAGAAATGGAACGACACATTGCGGTGACACAGTCTGCAACAGCTGCGATCTGTCCTCCTGGTATCATCGCTTATCCGTCTCCATCTTCTTCTTCTTCTTCTTTTACTCCCTTGATTACTTTTTTTAATCGAGTTGAACATTGTACCTACCGTTTCTTACAACTTCCCCTCTCAGATGTACTCTGTAGGAGTTTCAGTAAAAGTAACTGTAGTTACCGTTGAAGAGACTCAACACAGTGGCATAGAGAATCCTGTCGCCAACTAGTGGTCAGTCTGTGTAATTGCAGAGCATCACAGACGCATCAGCAATTTAACAGACTTTAACCTGAGATTCAGAGCTCCCTCAGAGTGTGTTAATGCTACAAACCCACACTCCCTTCATTTCACTCCTCCGTCATACACATCGTTTCAGTGTCTATGTCAATGAGCTAAGCTGGGGGAGGGGTTTTCTCTTATGAGGTCACAACAGGTGGAACATCTGATCAGCTAGTTTAAACCAGTACAAACAGAATAGGGGAAAAAAAACAAATGAGGAAAAAGCAAGGAATGGATTTTTGTTTGTTTGTTTGTGTGACAAACAATATCAGAGACAATAATCCTGCAATAGTCTTCGCCCTTTAAAAGAGGTGTGGCTAAGCTTACCGGACCCCTGCTGCACGGGTGAAAGGGTGGGGTGGATCCTGAATTTGACGAAGTGACATTTGAAGTGAAATCCAGGGAGTTCACAGGTCGTCTTTTAGTCTCGGGTCATCTCGTGTTTATTTTGTCCTTAACCATTCGTCCTCCTGCTGCCGGTCTCTCCTGCTGGGTAAGACTGAGAGAGGGGTTCACAGCCCTTCACCTGCAACCGTTTGTCCTATAACACACACACACACACACACACACACACACACACACACATGCGCACACGCACACACACGCACACACACGCACACATACTCATACAACCCCTGGGGAGCAAGCCCATCGTGGAGCACTCTGTGTGTGTGTGTGTGTGTGTGTGTGTGTGTGTGTGTGTGTGTGTGTGTGTGTCTGACCTATTTTAAATGGGGTCTGGTATTGGTTGAGGTGTAGTTGTGAAAGTGCTGAAGGAGCGTTTTTTTTTTTCCTTGCCTCCCTAAAGCAGCCGTCCTTGTCTCGTTATTAATTGCATGCTGTGTTGCTTTAGTTTAGAATATCCTCCACCGAATCCCTCAAGGTTACCAACAAACTTTATCTACTTCAAACTTAAAATAGAGTCACACCCGTCCACAGGGAATGGATTAACTTTACAAAACCGCATGTAAAGGAACGAGTAATAACGAGACAGATCAGTTACGTTACCGCTGTCTGAGAGGGTTGACTGTTAAAGCTGCGGTAAGTGTTTTGTGACGAACGTTACAGTGTCACTGGCGTGGATCTGCTGTCAAAGATCATCTCTCCGAGTCTGATATGATCATTGTTGTACGTACAGTATACACACACACTCATCTTTTTCTAAAAGACTGCGAAAGTACTTGCGCTTACTGCTCCTTTAAACCTTAAAGCGGCCAATGAAGAGTTCTAATCTGCATCTTTGGCATCAGGACACACTTCAGGACTTCAGTTCACAAAAGTTATTGTTTTTTTAATATTAGTCCGTCTCATCTCTTACATTTCTTCTCTCTCAATCTCTCCTCTCCTCTCCTGTTTTTTTTTTTTTCATTTTTCTTTCTCTCACTTCTTCCCTCTGACATGTCTTTCTTTTTCTTCCCAACTTTTATCTTTAACTTCTCTCTTTCTCCTGTCCTATTTTCTCCTTCTTTCTCTCTCACTTCTTTCTGTCTTTCTTTCTTTTTCTCAACCTGTCTTTTACTTTCTTCCTATCCTTCTATTCTCTTTTGCCTCCCCTTCTTTCTTTCTCCTGTAATCATCTTCTTTCCTCCCGTCTTTTCCTCTATTTCTCTTTCCCTTGTTCTCCTCCTCTCTTTTTCCCTCTCTGTCCCTCTCCCCTCTCTCCTCCATTCTTTCTGTTTTTTTTAACCCTCCTAATACTCTTTTACATTTTATCTTTCTCTTTTCTGTACTTTTTCTTTACCTTCTCTCCTCTTCCTTTTTTCTCTCCTCTTGCTTTTTAGCTCTCTTTCCTCCGTCTTGTGTTGTTTCTTTCACTTTCCCTGTGTTGTATTAGATTGCGCACTCTAACTTCTTCCCTCTTTACTCCTTTTCCATTTCTCTCTCTCATTTCTCTCTTGTTCTTTATTTTACTCTATTTCCTCTCTTCTCCTCCCGTCTCTTTCTTAGCCCGTCTCGCTTTTCTCGTCATCCCTTCACTGTTTCGCTTCCTCTTATTTTCTCACTCACTCTTATTCTGTCTTTCTTTAATTGTTTTTCACTCTCTTTCTCTTCCTTTTATCATCATCCCTTCACTGCCCTCTTCGTTTCTTCTGTCTCTCCACCCGTTTTTTCTTCTCTCTCTTTATTTTTTCACTTCTTCACTTTTTTTTTTTCTTTTTCCTTTTCTTGGCTTCTCCCTTACGATTCAAGATTCAAAAGTGCTTTATTGCCATGACTAATATTTACATTCATTTTGCCAAATTTTAGAAATAAGTCACTGGAAAAAAATATATAAGATAGAAAAAAAAATAGATAAAAACAGTCTTATAAAAAATTACAGATTACAGACATTTAGTTTTGCAGTCAAAGATCTCTCTCTTTCGTCGTATCTCTCTCTTTCTTCTCTTGTATTCTCCTCCTTCTCTGCCCGCTTTGTTTCTTTTTCGTCTGTCCTCTGTATTTTCCCGCTACATCTGATCTTTCTCCTTTTTTTCTCTTGTCCTCTCTTCCTCTTCCTCGTGACAGAGGCGTTATCGATCCCCTCCTGCCTCATAAATCAGCTATAGATCCTTGTTCAATAGGCAGAGCGGCGTGTCCGCAGCTCAGCTTCTCGTCTCACATAGAGACGGAGCGGGAGACCCCGCGAGCCGGACCCGGCTTCAGGTCTGAGCCCCTATGGATTTATGGATCTGGGCCAGTAAGATAAATGTGCTAAACGTCCCAGGCCTCGAGTGCAGGAGAGAATACTTTAAAACAAACGGCACGGCGAGCGTGAGGACGGTGATGAATGAAACGTTTGATTGCTGCCGGTTTCGCCCGATCCTCCTCGTTTTGCTTAAAAAAAAGAAAGTGAATTTATTGTCTGGCGCTGACGCGAGGCACTTTTCAGACAATACAGCGTTTGAGTTTCTGCTCACCGGAGGCTGGGGAACGCAGACAGGAGTTTAATCATGTTCCTGCAAAATGATCTAACAGAACATCTTTGCTCGCTTATTTTTAATTATTCATCAACACGTGTTGATCAGTTTGGGCTTTCATGTCAGGACGAGAGCTGGAATTTGATTGCCTTCAGTCTCTCTCTCTCTCTCTTGTGGGATTGTTTTCATGCTTTCTTTTTTTTTTTTTTTTTTTGAAAATCCTGCCTTGTTCCTCCTTGCCTCAAGCCATAAGAGCATGTGACGAAGAGAAAAATAAACAGGGAAGGGAATAGATAGAAGATAGACTGCGTGCGAATGAGAGAGAGAGCGAGAGAGGGAGAGCGTGTGAGAAAATATAAGGGCCTGATATATATTACACGTCTCTTTCAATTCAGACTGCTCGTTTATCAGGAGCCCGTGTCTGACAGGTCATCACAGCACAGAGACGGCTCAGGCGACCAAAACCGCCTTTAAAACAATATCTATATCTCTTTATTTATTTATTTATTTATTTACTTAAATATTTATTTACTGCATCACCCTTTCATGCCAGCTGTAAACATATCTCATTATTAAGCCCCTCTAAAATGCTGCTCTGTGTCTCACTGTGGAGTTTCTGTCTGAGAACCAGAATGGCTTCCTGTTGGACAAATAATACACAAAACAAACAAACAAGAAAAGACGCATTAAGAAGGAAAAACACACTCCGACTACTTTGATGGCGGTAAGAGCCGGCCGTGAGGATGCTCGTTAATCCTGCGTCTCAGCCTGATCAATGCTTTCTCCGCGCAATAAAGACTCGGGTTTCCGTCTCGCACATGAAGCTAGCGAGGGCCGAGGCACATCAGCGAGGACGTGTCCAATATTTACACTGCGCTCTCAGAGACACAGAGAGACAGCTGACTTAATTGCAGTTCTACAGTAAGTGTGCGGTTTATTTTAGGATTCTGGATGCTCAGCTAGCTAGCTAACTTTGTGCTAACTTTAAAAAGAAAAAAACTGCACTATTAATCTATTTTTTATGTGGAAAATTTATAATTTTTTTTATTTGATTCTGTAAATCTGCCTTGCGACAACATCAACAACAACATCATTAAAAGCGATAATTTTTTTAAAAAAATATTTAAAAATATTATTTATTAATCGCATAAAAATCTAATTGGTGCCGTTATTTAATCGCAGAAGTCTACAATTTATTACAGGTAATATAAGCATAGTCAGGGAAGAGTTTTTCAATAATTTAATTTTTTTTTTTTAAAGTTACAAAAAATATATTAATTTTATTTTTTATAATTTGGATTTGATTAATTAATGTTACAAATATCTTCAATATATATCGCAATGGCCAAATAAATTGTGTGTCAAAATAATCCTTTTTTTTTTCTTTCTTTTTTCCCCATGCAGCCCTTCTTATCAGTTAAAAGTTTGGACATATCATTCTTCTTCTAAAAGCTTTTCATTCTTGATATTATTTTCTAGGGACGGGAATCCCCAGGGACCAGACGATACGATTTTATAACACCTAGTTGCCTGTTCCATTCGTTTTTCTGGTTCCTGTAGCATCACAATTTTATAAATATCTCAATTCAATATTAACTTTTTAAAGATTTTGCTACAACAAACTCGTCTAATAATTTGCTGCTGTGATTGGTTCTGTCTCATCTGTGAGATCTGGGGCGTCTAGGAATTTAATGCTTAAGTTTTAATCTAAACCACTTTTATGTATAATTTAAGTGATTTGTAGATAATCACAATGATTACTAAAAGATCAATTAGCCAGCTGTTAACAAGCCGCCTTTAGCTCGAGTTTAGGAAATTCAGCTTTCTGCTTAATGATTGGTTTGAAAAGTCTAACTTGTTTGTTACTGTGTAGAAACCTGAAAGTGAGGGAGAGATTTGAATCATGTTTTTAAAATACCCAAAAAGTCACTCTGGGCAAACCTTTTGAAAGATCTTACAACAGGGGAAGAAAAACAAATACAGTATGAGTTCACTTTAGGAAACGCTCTCTTTCTGTCACTCTATCTCACTAGCTCATGGAAGGTTGCAGAAATGATAAGACCGATCCAAATTTGTATTTTTATGCGGCATAATTGCGCTGTAGTACTGCGTTAAGCTGTCGTTATAATCCCGCTTTTATATTAAACAGCCCCAGATTTGACAGAAAATCTTCCTTCGCCTTGTTTAATCACATGTTGTGATGGTTAGAAGATGGATTAAATAATCAGAAGTGTGTGTGTGTGTGTGTTTTTTTTTTTTCCTCCAGTTTCTGTTTGGAAGATGCTAGCTAGCTAGCTAAACTTTAAGCTTAGCGATGCTGCCATGACAGGAAGTGGCATTCAGACACAGAAAGCATGTGCAGTGCAATTTATTTTACTTCACTTTTTTTTTTTTTTCACTTTTTTGCACACACAGATAAACCTCGCATTCGTACGAAGCGTCTCCATAAGAAGAGAAAACGTTCCGTCATTTTTATCTTTTTACTTTCCTCTAATTTAGCGCTTGGCACGCTTTTTTTTAATTTGTATTTTTTTTCTGCTTTCGTGGATTTCTTTGTTTATAAAATAGCAGCCCGGTCTGTGGTGTCTGAAGCATGTTCCGGCGCTCCATGGAGCCGGCATGGTTGCTGCACCGCCGTGCCATAATGGCTATCACAGTGTGGTTTCCCCTCTGCTTCTTCTTCTCTGGTCTGTGAGAGATAACACAGCTCTGGAGGTTCACTCCAGCAGCCATGTGGCTTCCTCGCCATCAAGCTGAGGGGATTCCATTTAAAAGCACAGAGGAGTAGCCGTGGTGCTATTTAAAAAAAAAATATATATATATATATATATATATTTTTTTTTTACTTTGTAAGCCTTGCATACATCCACTCAGTGTGCGAGATTAAGCAAAAAGAGAGGAGGGTGGTTTAAGGCTCTCTGAGGGGTTGATGGAGGACCTCTACATCACTGTGTGTTCAAAATCAAAATCAGCGCCTGTCCCAATCGCTTGTTAATCAAGGACAGAAGGAGGGGACTCGACTAAGCGCTGCTCTCCAGCTCCACTTGTGTGTTTGTGTTTTGTATATAAGACTAAGAGACATGCTGGATGTGGATTTAGAATTGGCTTTTTGTTTGCGTGTGTGTGTTTTTTTTTTTTAAGTGAAAGTCACAGCCCTAGCAATCAAGCGCTCGCTCTCTCTCGTCCACATCCTGTGCTTGTGATTACGCCCAGACACACTCTGTATTCCTCTACATCTCTTTCAGTGCTGTTACGCCTGTTACAGAGTCAAACGTTTCTCTAACCGTCTCATAAGCACTCGGGTTAACTGTGACCTCTCAATCCCAGCATCTTCGCATACTAATCATGCACCGACCATCCATCCATCCATCCATCCATCCATCCATCCATCCATCCATCCATCCATCCATCCACGGTATTTAGCGTTCGGTCCTCAATCAGTAAGTAAGTCAGGTGTAAAATGATTTATTAATACAGGAGTGGGATGCACAAACAAATGCCATAAATAATAAAAAAAAATATATCCAGTTCAAGGCGAGACTCTAGGAGTGAATAATAACCTTTAAAACAATAGATATTTATTATTATGAATAGACCTTTTTTTCCTGAAAATTTGTCTTATTAGTTAACACAAATGTGCGTATATAATTATAACAGTCTATACTCTTAATGGTTGTAGCCTAAGATATTTCCAAAATAAATATTTTGACACAAATTTATTATTTGTAAAAATTATGCACATAAAATCATTTTACAATTACAAATTATTGTAAATTGTTCTGATTACAATTTATTGTAATTGCTCCTATGTATAATATTAAGTAATACAACACACTATATTCAAAAAGTATCAAGTTAGAATTGAAATTATGTATATTATAATGAAAAAAAAATCACAAGCTCTGTAGGGATCTATGACGGAGTGATTGTGAAGTGGGCGGAGCTTAAAGCTTCCTTTAATAGATATAGAAGATGAAAATACAGTATAGAAAAATGTGGCTGATATAAATCAGGAACACTAAACATTTGATGTCATGTTTGGTCCAGCATTGGGGTGATATTACCTTGACAACATTATGGACGTTGTGACAACATTGGTATTGAGTTCTTGGTATTGATTTCTAAACACTGACAGTCAACAATGCCGTCGACCCCTAAGGGTTTAAATTTCTAGCAATCACTTTTTTTTTTTAATACTATAACATGTTTTTGTTAGTGTGCATAAGAATTGCACTTCAACAAATGTTTCAGAAACCATGCTTTATTTTTTGTTTCTTTCCCTGAACCTCAGTGAACCCTGTTTTTGTGTGAGGAATCTGAGTGTATACGATAGGTGTGAATAGCTGAGACATCAACAGGAGTCCTGGGGAAAACCTGGTGTCATCTGAGCCAGGTGACAAGAGGTCTTACGTATTCATGCAAATCGTAGATTATTCAGTGTAACAGAGGCTCTGCTAAAATAAACACAAAAAAGTTAGTCACTTTACCCCAAATAAAAGGTCTTTGAGTGTTATAATGTAGTTGTTTTGCTACGGGCACACACTCAAGACTTTCACGAACCCAGTTCTGTGTTCAAAAACATTCTGCCAGGTTTGTTTATTCTCAATTTTCTCAGTTTTTCTGCTAGAGTTTGAAATTTTTCTTTGTATGTGTACTTTGACATGAGTTTAAAAGTCGCACATGAATCTAACATATTTACATCCGCCACGTTATGAAAGCCCAGTTTCTGCTCTACATAAATAAGGGAAATTTATTAGATACTATATTGGTAAATATTTTAAATTTACACAAATCACTGCAGGCCTCAGACCCTAAGGGTGTTAAGGGATCAAAGATGTGGTTAGATGTTGTGCAAATGGATGTTAATCAGCATAAACACTCCAAATTATGGTTACAGTTACGGTTTTGTTGTTTTGAAGTTGTATTTGTAACACTGTGTTTGGGTCGTTCGTTCATTATCATCGTTATTGTTCATTCATTGTCATTAACGTCATTTTATCAAGGTCATTCAAACTTTCAAGAACACCGTTGTCCTGATGGTGGACGTCATCGCAATTACAGCTCTTATCCAATGCTAAGGTTCCTGCCAAATCATATCTAAAAATAATCATCATGATTTCTCCTCACTTAAATATATCATGTCCTATCCTGGCTAATAACAGTAATATGAAATATATCACAGGTTAACATTAAGCTGCCTGTCACATACTGTATGTGCGTCGGATCACCTGTCATTCTTCTCTCCCATGTCTGATCACATCGCCTTCTTTCTCAGGCCTGGTTGTGCTTTAATATTTATAATTATTACACTCTAGAAGAAGCAAATCTGTATTTTATTTATATAGTTATGTTTTTTGGTTTAATAGCATAGAAAACGCTTCGAGTCATGATTTTAAAAACTAACAGGACTTTAATGAGCAGCCTGTTCTCAGATCATCAACTACAAGGTCAGAAGAATATGAGCTGCGGTCGTGGAACATCTCGAGGCAGAATCCGGTCTGAGTGATGTAATGAGGCGTGTGGAATCTGCGAAGGGCTTTAAAACCCAAATAAAATCATATTAAACCTGATCCTGTAATGGACAGGACACCTAAATACAAGGCGCTACAGTAAGTCTAGACGAGATGAAAGTATTAAGGCATGTAGAACTTTGTCCAAGAAGTAAATGATCAGGTAAAGTTCAGCGATATGAATTTCTGACATGAGGTTAAAGATAGCGTGAATGTCTATTCTGTTGATATGTCATAATATGAGATTGTTATTATTTTAATCTGTTTAAAAAGACAGTTTAGAGACTTGTGGACAAATGTGTGCAGAGAAATTGGTACAGGTTTACCCGAATTTAAGAAAAATGTACTTAGTAAATATTGGTGAATCACGAGTCACCTCCGGGTACAGTATAATGATGCCCAGGTGTCGATTTGATCAATATTTTTGTTTATTATTCATGATTTTAGAAATATCCTGAATCAATATATTTTTTTAAAAATCAGATTTTGTAAAATGTTTAAACTTAAAAAAAAAAAATGGTATAATTAAAAAAACTCAGCTTTATTCTACAGCTTCACAACTGAATTGAACATAAAGTAATTAAATGTATCTCATTCCTTATGACATTAGTTTTCTCAAATAATAACCAAGCGCAACATTTAAACAATACAAAATAACTTCAAATACAAGAATTGAACTTTTGACTTTTTGGCTACAGTGGAACCTCGGATTGCGAGTAACTCGGTTTATGAGTGTTCCATAAGACGAGAAAAGATTTTTAATACATTTTGACTTGAAAAACGAGAATGTCTTGGTTTACAAGTGCCGAGTTTTTTACACCGACACACACACACTCGCGATTCTTTTCAAAGGTAAGGTGCTGGTTCATTTTTGTTTTTTGTTTTGTTTTGTTTTTTACTTTACAGCAGTGATTCCGTTAGTCTGCGCTCACGCGAGTGTCATTAGAGAGATTTCTTTTTTTTCCCGTTAAAACAGTGTTTCCGTTGCGTGTGTTTGTTGTGAGACTTAAAAAGCGAGGTGCGGGGAGGGAGGAGGAGTTTTACTGTGTAAGACGAGGCGAGGGAAGGGGCTAATTGTGCCTGCGCGCACAAACGGAAACACTTTTCTGTTGGGATTTATTTTAACTTTTTTTAAAGTTAAAGTGCAGGTTAATTTGTTTTATTTTTACTTTATATATTGTATTAATTATTTTTCTGTATTTATGTTTTTGGGCTGTGGAACGAATTATTTGAGTTTTCATTATTTATTATGGGAAGATTTGATTTGGTTTACGAGTGTTTTGGAATACGAGCCCACTTCCGGAACGAGTTATGCTCGTAATCCAAGGTTCCATTGTACATTGTTACTGAGCTGTATCTTTGTTACTGAGTTTGTTTTTTGTTTGTATCTTTGTTACTTTGTACATTGTTACTGAGCAGCGTGTATCTCCGTCATCCACCATCATTATTACTACTAAACCAGCATAGCAAATTATTGCATTGTTTAGAGTGTGTCACGATTTTACCGCCTCAAATTCCTCCCAAGTCTCAAAACTTACCTGGACATGGAGCACGCATCAAGGTTAATGCGACTCTTATAATGTGCACGATTTTCAAGATGTGTGTAATGAATGGGTTTTGAGACTAGTTCGCTTGCAGAATTTGCAGAAAAGGCTGATCGGAGGCTTTTAACACGCACAACGATTGATAAAACTGCATTCGCCTTTCGGGAGCTAGTGTGCTCGGTACAGAATCGGTTATTTCAGTTTCTGAACTGAAAACCAGCCAGTTCCTGTCACTAGCTGATCGCATCTCTGTTGTAAATAGAAAAAAAATCTTTATTAAAATGGATCAGGTTCATAAAAGAACAGGTTTTTCCTCCAATTTCTAATAAATAATTTTAAAATGGAGAGAAATGCAGTGTTTCAGCGAGTCGTGATTTTTGAGAAAAAAAAAAGTAATGTATGTAAGTGTAAATTCAATCGAATCAAGAGTACGAGTATTAATTCTGTCTGAAAGTGCAAATCCTCCGAGATGATATATAAGCACTTGACCATCTCCGCATCACAGTTCTACCCTTCCATCTGTTCATTATTTCTGCCTTTTTTTTTTTAATAATGACATTTAAGGTCTCAGCCCTGAAAACACTTTTAATCACTTCCTTTTTAAAGTGTTAAGATCAGCCTCATTCTGAAGTATAATGGATTTTCTTTCAGCCTGCACCATACCATTCCTCACTGCATTCCCATTTCAGAATAATGCCTTTTTTTGCTGTTGTTCAGATTGGAATCGCTAGTTAAATGTAGTCATCTTTTTTGTAAGGTCCCATCAGTCCAGTCACCCTGTGCGGCTTGACCCTGTGAACTTCATGACCTCCGGCTTTACTCACCTTTTCACCACACACTAAAATCAGGCATCACTTCACGCCTCACTGCTCTCAATATCCCTCTCCATAAACCTTTAATGGAGTTTAAATTGTACACTAGAGCGAGGTAGAGGAGGTGCGAAGCCCTGTTTTTTTTTATTTATTTATTTTTTTTTTATATATATATTTTTTTAAGTGAAGTTGTTTGTCTGAGGAAGAACCGAACTCACTTAAAGGAAAAACTTAACCCCAAATAATTATATTTCTCATACTTCAAAAAAAAAAAAAAAACAAGTGTCGAAGGTGAAAGAAGTGCCTGCATTTGATGTGATGCATCATTAAAATCTTTCTTCTTTCTCCCCGTCTTTCTTTTTTTTTTTCAGAGCACCCAGTTTTACAAGGTCACCAATGAAAACTATCACAAAGCTGCCGACGAGGTGAACGCCAAATTTAGGTGAGTTCAGAAAGGCGCTGGCCGACCGCATCACTGATCTGGGGTCTGATACGAAATTTCACTTTCTGTGGGGAACATAGAGAAATGGGATGCTTTTACTCCTGATTGCTCAGCAGAGGACCAATTCATCCTCTATACCTCCAGCTCTAACGTCATTATTCTACTTGTTTTTAAAGATTTATCCCTCCCTCCATCAAAACATGGTGGTTCAAATTTTGTATTGATTTTGAGTTGATCCTTTATGGAAAAGATCTTGCAAAAGAATTGTTGTTTATGATTCTTATTAAATATTCATGGATCAAAAGGCCAGTTACCAGTTCAGTGCCAATCGTGCACACACTTCAAAGTAGGGCAACAGAAAAGCACTTTTGAGATCGGAGCCTACTGCTGCTATCTGTAACCAGGTGTCCAGGCACACATGTCTAGTCGAAAGCCTGGTTGATAGCTGTTTAACAAGCGGCGTTCAAGTTAAACCGGGACTTGTGATGATGTGAATTGTGCAATTGTTTTAAAGTTATTCCAACATCAGCCATACAGTCCTGATCTTTTTGGGCCATTTTAGGAGTTTTTGAGAGGCCAGGGTTTCAAAGCAGGCAAGCAGGCAGTCCGATCATGGCTCAGACATACTGAGAAAACTTTCTATCTTGATGGTGTCCAAGCACTAGTGAAACACTGGGATAAGTGCATTATTGTAGGAGGGGATTATATAGAGAAATAAATGGAGTTTTTACTCCCATAACTGTTATTCTGCACAATCACAAGTTTGGACTTGGATGCATCCTTAGGAATAAAATTAGGTTTTAACCTAAACCTGGAAGTTTTAATTTTGAGATTCGTTTAGTTGCTGATTTGAGGTGAAAGTACAGTTTTTGGATAAGATATAAACGTAGTGTAATAGTCCATGTTTTATTATGAACATAGAGTTGAATTACCCATTTCTGTAGAAAAAGTGCAGAAATTTTTGTTTGTGTGTTTGTTTATTTATTTATTTATTTATTGGTATGCTGTCAATTGTAGTTCTTTAAAAGATAGAAGTAAAAAAATTCACCAAGTCAGACTTTAAAAACTCAAATTCAGCCAACAAACTTGCTATTGATGTGTCTCCAATTTGTATTGAATATTTGACTGATTTAAATATCCTATTATAATTTTTTACAAAAAATAATTTTACACCTTACTTGTTTTTAGAAGCGGGAAATGATTTGTGTATCGATATCTGCTCATAGTCAAGATCTCAGTCTTGGTGCCTGAAAGAATAGAGTAGTATTAAATCATCTCTAGTTTCTATAGCAACAACTCCCTCATTCGTCTAGCAGATCCTCACAAAATTTTATCCAGACTTGAGTAATCAGTAATATTGTTTGGGATGGATTTTACATTTGTGTGGATATTTTTGGAAGAAGTCTCCAGTGTCAGGGGTTTGTAACAGTCAGAAATAAATTGTTTTTTTTTTTTTTACTTTTTTTTGTTGTTGTTGTTCACCACAGGGGGCGCTTTGAGCAGTTTTTTACGCGTTGTAGATGCCATGACGAGATGAAGACCGTGTCTTATAAACTTTTTAAAAGTTAAAAAAAAAAAAAATTCAAAAAGGTAAAAAAAAAAAAAAAAGGGCAGGTGACTAAATTATTATAATATAAACTGTAAGAGGAATTATTTTATTTTATGGAAAACATAGTAAATATAGTTATAAATGGAATAAAAAGTATAGCATGTTGTTCATTAAGTCACCATAATGCACTGTTACCGGGAAAGTAATCAACTTAAGTGTGTTCTCGTCCCCCACTCAGTTCAACTCTGTGCTTTTCTTAGGCATTTCTGGATCATCGATGTTTGACCATTAGCCCACAGCTGTAACTAAAGATTATGCTGGTTTAGTCCATTTTGGCCTTATATGTCTTAATGTGGCCTATTAGCCACTCATATTAATGCCTGTGAGTGGCTGCGATGGGAAGGGAGGGCAGGCTGTTCCAGTACTAGCCTGGCTTCGCAAATTACATTAGGCCATCATTAGGCCGCCTTCCTCAGCGCTAACACCGGGATCATCGTCTCTACCGAAATGCCTGAAATTGATTAGTAAACTCCGGTGGGGCAGGGGAGGACGTAGGAGGGGCGGAATTGCATTAGGAAATGCATTAAAACAGCATTAGCATGACATAGCTACCCTTCCCAGAGCAACCTCGGAGTGGGCTGGGGTGTCATGTGACCAGCGCGGCTCGCTGTGAGTGCTCCGATTGGCTGATTGCATTAGAGCGGTGCATTAGCAGCGTTGGGATTGGATTACCGAGTGGAGGTAGGAGGATATGCGTAACTGTTTTTTCCGCGGATAATGAAATGTTTGCAGGCTCTGGTGTTACTGTTGGAGCCGGAGAGGCACAAGATATCCAGCCTGCAACAGACTAATTAGTTTTGTGTGTGTGTGTGAGGGAGAGTGAGAGAGAAGGAGAATGGAGAGTATAAGAGAGAGAGCAGGGGTATTTGGGTTGTACATTAGACTACAAATAAATCCGTATCGGCCGTCCCTGCGGATCGGGCCGCTCTAGTCGGGTTCCATAACAAGAAGCGGAGATAAGATGTTATCGTGGATTCGGTTAAAATAATAATCCTGAATATTTAGTCAGAGCCTTTTGATTTCCTGAAAGTCGACACCGTCCCCGAGATAAATATGGCACAAATCTGCATAATTGAAAGAATTAACATGAATTTGATATGATAATTGCTCTTTTGATGCTGAAAATGGCTGCCGCCCGAACGGGTTGGTTTTCTCTGTAGCGGATAGGCTTTGATGTCGAGCCGAGTGAAGTCATGGCTAGTCCGAGTGATGTTTCCAGGCGTGACTTTGTAAGATCTGACACTCTAACAGTGTGGACGTGCGGTTAAGGGCGACTTTTCGTGGTTGCAATTAATTGATTTTTGAGTTGAGTGTCAACGAAACCTTTTTTGCTAAAATAGTAAGGACACGCTCCTACATGTTAATGTTACCTCACACTGCATCATCTGCATTATCAAAGTTGCTTTAATTAGTATTATTGCTGCTCAGTATAATGTTTAAGGGGTGGTTTGAACTGATGGGGACCGTATTAGTCAGAATCTCCGAGGGGTTGTCTGGGATTGGTGGGCAATTCTTAGTGAGTGGGAAGGATTGTGAGAGTAGGTGCGATTGGGAGGATTTTTTTTCAGTGACAGGTGGGATTGGGCGGAACAAACTAATGGGATTGGTCAAAATTTGTTTGGTAGCAGGCAGGGTTGGTCAGATTTTCCTGGGTAACAGGCAGGATTGGGTAGAATTCCCAATTATTTGGCTGGGATTTATCCAAACATTTTGCATTATTATTTAGTTATTTAGGCAAAGGCAGGACTTTGCAGGAGTTCTTGTGGAATTTATTAGATTTTTCTTTTTCTTGAGTGGCCGGGATTGGTCATAAATTGTAATGTAGGAGTGGTTGGGAAATTCTTAGAAAATGGACTGGATTGGTGGGAATTTCTTAGAAAATGGACTGGATTGGTGGGAATTTCTTAGAGAGTGGACCGTATTGGTGGGAAATTCTTAGAAAATGGACT
>QMIH01000093.1:261544-296280 GCA_003987875.1 Clarias batrachus
TGTATTGGTGTGAAATTCTTAGAAAATGGACTGTATTGGTGTGAAATTCTTAGAAAATGGACTGGATTGGTGGGAATTTCTTAGAAAATGGACTGGATTGGTGGGAATTTTTTCGAAAGTGGACTGGATTGGTGGGACTGGATTGGACTACTTTTTAGGAAGTCAACTGGGTTGGTCAGAATTTTTTAGAGAGTTAGGGGAAGGGTAATTTTTTTTTCTCAAATGGTCAGGATTGGTGGGAATATCTTAGGGAGTGGGTGAGATTGGCCAGAGGGTCATTTCTTTCCAAACTGACCTTTCCTGGTTTGCTGGCAGTTTCCAGTCACTCAGTGGCCAAATGTTGCATCAATGTTTTTCCATGTGTTGTATATTTAAGAAGTAATTATTGTTTACTCCTCTCTCTCATTTCCACACACACACTCATACACACATACACATACACACATATATGTATGTATATCATAATCCGAGATGTTGAGACAGTCTTAATGTTCAGCTGAGCATTCAAACCCATTGCAGTGTGGTTTTTGGCCCGAGACTCGAGTCTCACATTTTGTGTCCATCAAACAGTCGGTGCAGCAAAGTGAGATCTCACATCGTCTTTCCTTAAGTGCTGTAATACACAGCGGGAAGCCGTATGGCTCTTTAGCAGCTATAACCTTTTAACAAAAAAAAAAAAGAGCTATTAGGGGGAAATATAGTTGAGCGCATTAGATTGACCGTGTGGTTGGACTCCTTACTTACACACACACACACACACACACAAACACAGATTAAACCCATCACAATTATCACATAATCACCTAATCTGTCATTGGGGTTATTTCAGGCGATCGTGATTAAACCATAAACGTAAACCTCAGGTCACCGTAACATCATGACCTCATTTCCCCTTCTAACCTCGGCCATTTATTTTATCCCCTCCAGCCCCTTTTCCATCTCTCCGTCTTATTCCTTTGACAATTTACCAATATCGACATCACAAAATTGTAGCATTATTTCTACAGGATCAAAACAGAGCAGTATTAAAGTCTAGATTGTGATCGATCTGAAAGTGTTGATTTGTTTTTTTATTGTTATTATTGACCCACGTAATCGACGTCTAATAAAGAGGAGTGGGGAAAGTCAACTTGCTTTAACTGTGTTTTTCTGCAATGAGGTGTTTGTTTAACATTTATGGAAGGAGTCTCTAGTGTCAGTACTTGATGATAAGAGCCAAAGGTAAAACTATAAATATTAACCCTGACAAGCTGAAGGAGATAAAGAGAGCGATTTGCACATTTTGCACACCGTGAAGTTGAAATTCTTCACTACATTCTAGTCTGCACTACACCACTTTTTCATTACATTCAGTCACTATATATCCATTATTTTTATTAGATATTCTTTAACCTCTTTATATTTATCTYATTCAAATWCYTTATTTCATTTCTATTTTTATTCTTATTCTGTACATTTTGTAAATAAGTGTTTCTTTCTTTATTTTAAATATCTTATTTCTTTTTTGTTGTAATATTGTAGGTCTATAGCAGTCGTATAAGCATTTCACTTCATATGTGTATATGTCACACTGTGTATGACTGTGTATGTGACGAATAAAATTTGAATTTGAATTTCCACTAAATCGATTTGTTTCTTAATATAATTTCTCCACAGCATTTATTTTAAGTAATCATTATTAATATAAGTAGTATCAGCAATATTTATTCTAGTTGTAATTAAAATACTGAATACGACAAAAAGGCAGCAAGGGTTCGATTCCCGCCTCGGATCTGTGCGTGGACTTTGCATGATGGGTTTCCTCCAGGTCCTCCGGTTTCCTCCCACAGTCTAAAGACATTCAGATTAGTCTAATTGGTGTTTTCAAATTGCTCGTAGTGTGTGTTCCAGCAGACTGGCACCCTGTCCAGGGTGTACCCCGCCTCGTCCCCTAAGTGTCCTGGGATGGGCTCCGCATCACCGTGACCCTTTATACAGGATAAAGCTCTATAGAAGGTGACTGAATGAGTAAAAAAGGTAAATTAAAAAAAAACTAGCCTATACCGTTATAACGATAACGGTAGCTTGTATCGCAGACTACCACTGAAGCAGGATACACCGTCGGTATAGTAATTTTGAGCAACCGAATGAAATGCAGACATGCCCGAGTGCAAGATCTGAGCTGTAATTCAGCTGGAACGTTAACAGAGACATCCTGGAGAGCTTTAAGACTTCTTTTAGCTCGTTTAAACAGCAGTTTAATACAAGAGGATTAATTTATACAGAAGGTATAACTTTAGTATCTCATTTATTTTATGGGTTTTACCTCAGTAAGTTATCATCCTGTAACCTGTATCGATAATGACTGGTGATGATTACAGATCTTACACACACACATGCACACACTCACACACACACACACACACGCACACATACACGCTGTGAGATTACGAAACTCCTGCTTAAGCCTCTCCGCAGACTCTCCAGCTCTAACTACACTGTAGCTCCCTGTTAGACTTTTATTGATGATTTTTGTGAGATTGGCTGTATCTCTCTCTCTCTCTCTCTCTCTCTCTCTCTCTCTCTCTCTCTATTACCTCTCTTTTTTTTCCCTCTATCCTTAACCTTCAATCTCTGCCCTCTCTCATTTTTGTTTTCATTTCATTTCTGACTTTATTTATTTTCCCTTCTTTCAGCCTTCCCTATTTTTTTCCCCTCTCAATCATTTTTTGTCTCCATCTTCATTCATTCATCTGTCTTGGCAATGGAATGGTGTGTGTGTGTGTGTCTGAGAGCATGCATTCGTGTGTGTGTTAGAGGTCAGGCATGTGGCCACGCTCTCTCTCTCTCTCTCTCTCTCTCTCTCTCTCTCTCTCTCTCCGATGGATCCTATTTAAAAAGAAAAAAAATGAACGATGAAAATGAGCCCTTGTCATTTTTCTTTTTAAATGCTTCATTTGTTTTTATTTGTCTCTCTAAGTCACGCAGCTTGTCCCGCTCTGGATTTTTTTTTTCCTCGAGTGCAAGCGTCACCCCTTAACCTTATTAGCGCGTAAGTGGTTGTAAACAATGACAAATCGGCGCGTGTCTGTTAAGAGATTGATGACCGTTCGTTTTAAGGCCGCACGCTCTCTGGACACGGGACAAAACACTCACGCACACACAGATGAGTGTCAAGGCAAGTGGCCGAGAGCCTTTTGAGAAATGTGTGGTGGTATTTAATAAGTTAAACACACTGGTTTTAAAGGCAGATTGGTTTTTGTTCCATTAGTCCATGTTATTCCACTGGACACACCGTATATGCTTCAAGTGCTTCTCTAAACCAAGTTGAACTTATGTATACGTATGTATACTCTCTCTCTCTTTCTTTCTCTCTCGTATGTTTCTACTCTGTAACAGCCTCAGGACTCGCTTATCCTTCATCTTTAATACACAACTCAGTATTTGATATTTTTTTTGAGAACCTTAAACCAAGTCTTAATCATTTCCAAACGCAAGACACACACTGTAAAACCAGCAATAGTTTTTTTTGTTTGTTTGTTTGTTTTTTTCCAAACAGTGTAACACACTTGGAGGTAAGTGCTGTCTGCTCTCTTCTTCATACCTGAGCTCACAGATCCTCCTGATTGGTTAATGTTGCTCTGACTCACAGAAGACAGAGTTTGCCAGCCATGAAAGCATGACCATTTTTCTCCCTGCAATCTTGTTACCCAGCACAAATGATCTCCAGACATTCTAAAACTTTATGATTAAATGAATTGAATGATGATTCTCTGCACAGTTAATCGCTTAACAATCAAAATGGTGATATGGACGTGTGCAATTATCTAATTGCCAAAGGCTCCAAATGAATACAGGGAATATATACACCGATCAGCGATAAGGTGATAACCAGAGTGAACGACCAGAGGGAACAAAGGGGAACTCTCTCCTTCAGGGAAGTTGAAAAGGTCGAGAACACTTGGGGAAAGTATTTGGAAAAAAATATAGAACGAGGACAAGGAAGAAAGTATATTTTAAAAAAGGATTTGAACTGAAAGGAAGGTGAAGGAGGTCAAGACCAGTAGATGGTGTTAATGCAAGTTATCGGATTCCAACCTCCATCAAACAAGAAGAACATGGCCACTCCTGCCTAATACTGAGTACGTGCCATCAGAACAGCATTAACCTTTTCCTAAATCGCTTCCCTCGTGCATCAGTGAGTCTTGGCCACCCATGACCGGTTTTCCTTGGTCATCACACACGAGCTGCGGTTTTTGGAGTTCCTCTGGTTTTGGAGTTCCTCTGGTTTTTGGAGCTCCTCTGGTTTTTGGAGTTCCTGTAGGTTTTGGAGTTCCTGTAGGTTTTGGAATTCCTCTAGGTTTTGGAGTTCCTCTAGGTTTTGGAGTTCCTCTGGTTTTTGGAGCTCCTCTAGTTTTTGGAGTTCCTGTAGGTTTTGGAGTTCCTGTAGGTTTTGGAATTCCTCTAGTTTTTGGAGCTCCTCTGGTTTTGGAGTTCCTCTGGTTTTTGGAGCTCCTCTAGTTTTTGGAGTTCCTGTAGGTTTTGGAGTTCCTGTAGGTTTTGGAGTTCCTGTAGGTTTGGAGTTCCTCTGGTTTTTGGAGCTCCTCTAGTTTTTGGAGTTCCTGTAGGTTTTGGAGTTCCTGTAGGTTTTGGAGTTCCTGTAGGTTTTGGAGCTCCTCTGGTTTTGGAGTTCCTCTGGTTTTTGGAGCTCCTCTAGTTTTTGGAGTTCCTGTAGGTTTTGGAGTTCCTGTAGGTTTTGGAATTCCTCTAGTTTTTGGAGCTCCTCTGGTTTTGGAGCTCCTCTAGGTTTTTGGAGTTCCTCTGGTTTTTGGAGTTCCTCTGGTTTTTGGAGCTCCTGTAGGTTTTTGGAGTTCCTGTAGGTTTTTGGAGTTCCTGTAGGTTTTGGAGTTCCTCCTCCTCCTCGTCTATCCATCCCAGTTTAGCAAATCCTTATGCTTGCCCATTTTTTCTGCTCCCCACACATTAAGTTCAGGGGCAAAATGTTCACATGCAGCCTAATATATCTCGAGATATTGCAACTGAAGCTACTGTGACATGGGCCAGATTTTTTTTTGTTGTTGGCAGATTGGGGGCGGGGTCTACTCGGTATTCGGCAGGTTGTCATGATGTAATGGTTGAGTGGTGAGTGTATACTGTACATAGTCAGCAATTTATATAGGGTTTGCCAATAACTAGGGCTGTCAATATACATTTTAACGCGTTACTATTTCTTTGTACGTAAACTTATCATATGACTAAGTTCGACCCCAAAGGCTTCCCATAATCCCTGCAGTTTGTCATGCATTTCTTCATTTCTTCAACCTTGCACGTTTACAACACAAGTAAATCAGAGTGTTTAAAAATTGTGATCAGTCGTGATTCATCACGGTCTAGGACTTAAACCGTTTCTTGGCATACATCTAGGGAGAACGTTAGCTCACTTATGCAACTTTTTCTAAAACCACTCCCACCAGTTCAGTCTTGTATCTGTAATCTGTCACCCTGTTAGCATGGAGCGCGCCGTCTGCTGCTAAAGTGCTGGAGTTTTTTTTTTTGGCTAGGATTTTATGTTATCAGTCTATAAAAGGGTGTTAAATTCCATTGAATAAGAACTGGAAAAGTATTTTTTTTTCTGTCCAGACACAAAACTGTGGCTCCTTTTTTTCTTTCTTTCTTTCTTTCTTTTTCAGTGAAAATAAATCATCTTAAACACAGTGTTAAATATTTTACTTCCATATCAAGATATGAGTGTATAATTGTTGATCCTTCTTTTCAGCAGCTCACTGTTACTTATTAGGTGACCTGTAGGTCTAGTTTTTTTTTTCCCTTGTACTTTTCCTTTCATTGTTTATTAAATTAAATTCCTAGATCTTGTTTCTCTCTCTCTCTCTCTCTCTCTCTCTCTCTCTCTTACTCAGGAAGTGAGAAAAACAAAAACAAGAAATTAGTGGAAACCGCATTATCCATAAAACTCGTTCTTGCTTGCTGAAGCTTGACCTTAGAGCAGCTTCATCTTTATTGATAATATAACATCTGGCACAGCTGTATGGACTCTCGTCATGAAGATAATAGTGTACGAGATATAGGGTTTATTCTTTACACTTTTTTCTCAATTATAAGAGTTCATTGAGTTGTTCGTCACTGCTGAGAAGACAGTAACTTTTACAAAAAAACAAAAAACGCAGACACAGAAGTGGGATAAGCAGAAAACACTTGAGAAGAATCCACAAGCGGGCTTCTCAGTGTTTGGCCTGTTGATGCCATTGAGAGGATGCTTTTCAGTGGAAAGTAAAAGCACTTCAGTAAGACGCGCTCTGAGTAAGGCTGCCTACAGACCATCAGCTGAGCCAAACCAGCAGACCGTGTGGAGAGAGCGGTACTGCTTTGCGCTGCCCTGGGCTTGGGTTTGACCTCTAAACCTACACGAGCCTCTTTTATAAGTCAACCTCTCTCACACTTTATGAATATGGAAGTGTAACTAGGAGTGCGCTGTGTGAGAGAGCGAACTCGGGCAGCTCGTAAATGTGGCTTGTAATCGCTCCGGCGTCCATGAGTGCACAAATAATTAATGCAAACATCTACAGTATACTTGAGACTTGACTCGATTCTCACTTAGGGGTTTGTGATAAAGGAACGGCTTTGTGATATGCACATATGCGGCGGGAGAGTTTACTGTAAAGATGCACTCTTTACACTTACATCTGTGGGAAGAATATTAAAGAATCCAACACAACTTAAAAACTAAATATAAACATTAAAAAAAAAAAAAAACATTGGGCTGAATTGGGGTGAATCGACCAGACGTCTGTCTATACATCAGAAAAACTGACGCAGTTTTCACCACATGGTCTAATTGTCACTATCCCTAACTAGCAAACTAGTTTATTAATGCTTTTTAAACACACTAATAAGCTATAAGTGTTGATTTGAACTTTAACATACAGTATGGTGCGGATCTTCTGTCACTCTTGCATTTCAGTTTCTGAACAATGATCAATAGAGTTACGAATCACGATTCCTTTGTGTGGTTAGTCACGTATCGCCACACTGACTCAAATCTTTTTTATTTATTTATTTTAACAATTTTTACATTTATAATAAAAATGAACCAGTGGATCGGCCAGTGATCAGTATTGGCTGGTTGGCATTACATTATCAAAAATCACACGCGCTAAAAGCCTCTGATCGGAATTTTTCTCTAAACTCTCAGTGAATTAGTCTCGAAGCCACTCAAACTCTAATTAGACACAAAATCCTGTTCATTAGGAGCGCTTGCTCACAGCTGCTCAACCCATGAGCTCACTGTTAAGTTGGGTTTTTGAGACCTTGGATGCATTTGAGGAGGAAAAACACATCACAGTTCCTTTATAATCCTACAGGTGGCGCACTCTGAACTTTTTACACATTTTCCTCCCGAGTGGTAGGAGAGAATTATTTGCTATTATAAGTTTGTTTAGAAATAATAATTATAGCGGAGACATGTAGAAGATACATGCTGTTCTGTAACAATCTAACATTTAACTACAAATAAAATTAAGCACAAAAAAAGCTAAACTCTTGTATTTGAAGTTAGTTTGTATCGTTTAAATGCCGTTCTTGGCTTTTAAGAATTGCCAAGAGAAAACTAATGTCATCCGGAACATTCAATTGTTTATTAAACATTTTTAAGGGTTCAAAATTGTAACAAAATCTGGACTGAATCAGGATATTTATAAAATCATGATACATGAACCAGCACCGAGGTATCGTGATAATTTAATATCGGCTCATCCCTGGTGATATCCTTACTAATCTGTCAATCAAAGCATCCAATTTATGGCCATATTGTTTTCATTGGGCTCAGGTATGTTGGATGGGATTTCAGTATTCCTTAAGCTTAAGTCAAAAAGCAAAACCGGAGAAAAAAAATCTCTTGAGAAGGAAATCTGTGATCCCAAAGCCTCCTCTTTTCAAAGATCTTTATTGTCTCCGAGTGTAATTTTTAAGAAGTCAATGTCTCCTTAAGTCTGACGGACTCGGGTCCATTTCCGCAGGATGTAGAACAGAGGAGGCCTCGCTTCAGAGTATTGAACGCACAGTTTGCTAGTACTGTATTGGTAGGAAAAATGCGAAAAAGAGAAGAAAAGAAGGAAAAAGAAGAATCGCTCATAATGAACCAACCGCTCTGTAAAATCATTCCCTGCTTATACACACTGCGAGCTTCCTTTTCTTTTTCACTCACCTTCCCTGAATGGATCTTCAGCACCTTTAGATGAGCTCTCGCTCACACTCGCACACACTCGCTCACTCTCTCTCTCTCTCTCTCTCTCTCACCTCTTTTCTCTCTGATAACACATCTCATATCAGTGCCTCATTCAGTGCTGTGTCGTATCTGACTCTGTGCCTTTCTGCTATGATCTATGGCCCGTATGGCTTTTTTTTCCATCCTTAGAAAGATATTCATATATACTGTGTGTGTATGTGTGTGTCAGAGAGAGAGAGAGAGAGGATTCTAGATATCTTCATTGCTTATGCATTATGGATTACGGATGATAAAAACGCACTGTCTTGACCTGTGTTTTATAAGCCGGAGCACGAGTGTAAGAGGAATAAAACCCCGTTCTGTTATACATCATAAATCCTGTCGTGTTATATAGAATATTTGAGAGTAAATAAATATTTCAATGAAATAAATTCAAGGTGAAAAGGTGACCCTCGTCGCATCTGTTGCTGCTTTCTACGTCTATGCATTTTTGCTCATCCCTTTTTTTTTCCCTCTTTTTTTTTCTTTTGTACTAGTTTCCTATTAAAGTTTTTCCCCAAGCGCATGTTTTCCGTTAAAAGCCGGGGCACGTACTGTATGATGTACGGCCTGAGAACAGACTAGAGAACGGACAGAAAAAGACGGATGGAACAAAAAGAGCTCGATTCCCTTTTCTGAGACGCAGAGAGCGAGAAAGAGATCAGACAGAGAGATCAGATAGAGCTTCACAGGCTTGACAGGCGTCCTCCGTTCATTTCCCTTTAGACTCGCTCGCCAGTGTGTGTCATATTAATGATGCTCTATCGGAGCAGGCCGGCTCATGCTGATGTCTCGGCCTGAAAAAAAACCAACACGGCGCAGCACTGAACAGAGGAAGATAACGTCTGCTCCTAATCTGTTCTTCCCCCTAAAGGTCATGCTGGTTAAATGAAGGGTGTGTGTGTGCGTGTGTGTGTGTGTGTGTTTTCCCTGGGGCTGCAGGAAGTTGTGTTTCTCTGGATGACTTAATGTAGTTCAGGGTTGATGGGAGGGAAAACACACTTCCGGTGCTTGATGTGTAGTTTATCTCAATACATTTTATGAACTAATTAGATAATATGTTTAATCTTTAACTGTATTGAAATGATTCTTAATTAATACAATAAATCGGTTTACACGTCTAGTGGGAACTCTTACCACAATGTTAACGTGTGTGTGTGTGAGGAATTACAATGAGTTCTTTCCGTCCCTACTATCTGTTTTGTTATCATTTTTATAGATGTACTTGTTCGCAAAAACGTTTCGAGGACCGCTGCCTGTTTTTTTAGCTGCTTTACACAATAAAATAAAAAAATGTTGTGTGTCGAGCAGCTATAAATATAGCTGTATAATAATTCCAGTATACTGTATAACGTACTTTGACTTAAGAAAAGGAAATATCGCCATTGTTTTATATCGCTGGAAAACTCATCGCGCTATTCAAAATCCATTCACAGCTGCTTTATAAAACAGCCTGCTTTAGTTTTCCTTTAGATTACGTTTCACATCACATCATTAAGTATAACGTCACATCCACTCACTCGGTGTCAGTGTGTGCGCGTCAGTTCATTAAATCCATATGTGTGCACAGTGTTAATGGGGACTGAAATCCATCTCTGTCCTCCCACACCTCTCCGTTTCCGCGTGAAGCTCCCACTCCATGTCGTTATATGCTTTAGTCGTGCATCCGAGAGCAGTCAATTATACAACACCAACCCCCCCCCCCTTCCCCTCCCTTTACACACGCACACACCTGATCTGCACTGATCAGACCTGCGCATCGATTAACCATTGATCAGATGTTTTAGGAGCGAGAAAAGCACCCAGAATGTCGTCTTAAGGTCTTCCGTCACTGTCAGGCGTCCATATCGCCGTCTCATTTACAAGCCGAGAAATGTAACGATGATGGACGACGACGCTGATGGTGGTTCGTTCTTTCTCTCTTTCTCTCTCGGTCATTCACAGGCGCTACGAAAGCACTCCAGTGTGCGCCGACCTGCAGGGTGAGATCCTGAAGTGCTACAGGGAGAACGCTGGGAAGACACTCCTCTGCTCTAATATCGCCTCGCTCTACCTGCAGTGTGTCAACAGCGCTAAACAGGTGAGTACGTGAGAAAACGTCTTACTGTTATGTTTATTAATCTTATCAAAAGCGGACTTCTGCAAAGATGGGATGAGAGGGAAAAGTGTATGAAAAGAAGAATATGCTGTAGTTTTATAATATGTTGATTATATTGAATTTTGTAATGAGAGGAAATGGTTAGGGAAAGTGAGTCGAAAGAAAATGGCTGTTTTGTTCAGATTCATTTACAGCAGAACAAAGAAGGTAAGTGAATTGCACAACATCGGTACGTGTTAATAATAAAAACAGTCCGGAGGAAAGAAAGAGGCAGTCTGACTGACGGGGCAGATGACCAGCCGCGGACTTTTTTCTTGGTGAGATCAGCAAACATGCCAACATCTCACCTCAGTCATCACCTCAGTAATAAATCTTGAAGATATCACTCTGGGAAAATATTTCACATTCTGTTCAACAGTCACAACGTGGACAAAAATGTCCTTCCTGTTGTACACTAACCGTGAAGGGATTTCTATCCGGTATCACCGAAATGAGGACAGGTCCCCTTCTCCTCGAGGATTCTCCTTCAATTTTGCCTCTGGAACAAACTATAAGCTACTGTATAACCAGCTGTATTGTACTTTATTTTTAACTTTTATTTATATCCTGAATTTTAGTTTTCTGACACTTTCCAAACTGCAGTACAGTGTACATGGTATTGAATTGAAATGAAGATGTTGAAGCTTGTGGCCAGAAAAGTGTACAAACGCGATCATGTGACATGCATATATACAGTACAGACCAAAGGTTTGGACACACCTTCTCATTCAAAGAGTTTGAATTTGTATTACGGCAAGAAAAAAGCAGCTAAGTGAAGAAAAAAAAACGAGCGGCCATCATTATTTTAAGAAATGAAAGTCAGTCGGAAAAATTGGGAAAACTTTGAAAGTGTCCCCAAGTGCAGTCACAAAAAGCATCAAGCGCTACAAAGAAACTGGCTGACATGCGGACCGCCCCAGGAAAGGAAGACCAAGAGTCACCTCTGCTGCGGAGGAGAAGTTCATCCGAGTCACCAGCCTCAGAAATCGGCGGTTAACAGCAGCTCAGATCAGAGAGCAGGTCAATGCCACACAGAGTTCTAGCAGCAGACACGTCTCTAGAACAACTGTTAAGAGGAGACTGTGTGAATCAGGCCTTCATGCTAGAAGATCTGTCAAGGAAACCACTGCTAAGGACAGGCAACAAGCAGAAGAGACGCGTTTGGGCTAAAGAACATAAGAAAGAAAACTCGCTGAATGAGAAGTGGTGTCCAAACTTTTGGTCTGTACTGTATATTTAACCACACAAGCTTAAACAAACAAAAAAACAGGAAGAGTAAAATGTATAAGATCCAAGCTCGCCACATGACACAAACATTGTCATGTACCGTATTCCTTACCTTCTTTTTTTGGTGATATTATTTGTCTAAAATTGACATGAAATCCTGCCCTGAGTGGGGAAAAAACTTGTACACAAAATATCGATAATTACAGTATATTTATTCATTTACTATTTATATCTATCTACACTGCCTGGCCAAAAGAAAAGGTTGCACACTAATATTTCATTTCATCAACTTTAGCATTGATTACAGCACACAGACACTGTATGTGTGAAAATGATTCCTCATGCTTCCAGAGCCACTCTTTCACAATCTTGAGGCCTGGAATATTTCCTGTTCCCATCAGGGAGGAGAAAACCTCCATAGATGTGATAACCTGGTCGTTCAGTACATTCAGGTGGTCAGCTGACTTCATTTTATTGCCACATAACGTTGCGGAGTCTCGACCTGAGCGACTGAAGCAACCCCAGATCATAACACCGTCTCCAGAGGCTTGTACATGTGATGCTTCATATGCTTCCCTTCTATCTTACCCTGACACGCCCATCTTTGTCCAGGGACCTCTAGTCCATCACTCCAAAGTCCAATCTTTATGCTCTCTCACGAACTGAAAGCTTTTTTTTTTTTTTTGAGTCTCACTAACAAGTGGTTTTCTTATGGACACACAGCTGTTTAGTCCCAATCCTGTGAGTTCTCATCAAATTGTGTGTATCTAAGTACTTTTACTTTCACTATTAAACATAGATCTGGTTTTTACTGTTGATTTTTTTTTTTTTTTACCATTTAACTTCAAGTGTTTAAGTGATCTCCATTCATGATTTTCTTTTTTTTTTTCCCCAACCACATTTCTTCCTCAAAGTTGACAGTTCCATACTACCCTACCAGATTTTCATAATATGTTGTCCTGCAATGTAATACAAGTTCTTAAACCTAGTTCCAGTCATTTTAAATCTCCATAAATTGTATATATTGTAATAATATCTCCTTAGGTTGTTTTCTTTGCTTGATGCAGTCCAATAATCTGAAATGGTGCCTTTTATTTATTTATTTATATTAATTTATTTATGTTTTTTTCATCCCGTCAGTGTATGTATATATATATATATATAGAGAGAGAGAGAGAGAGAGAGAGAGAGCTGTATTTAAACAGTGGTCTACAAGTAATTGCCGTTTATTGATTTAAATCTAAAAAATAAAGGGATGAATGATTTCTATTTCTCTACCCAGTGTTATTTATAGCTTACAGTTGTTTAGATAAAAAAAAAAGTTTATTTATTTAACTGTAAAACCTAGACAAATTTATAAAGTAGATAACAATGTTTTTTGTGTGTTGTTGCATTTTAGTGGGGGATTTGTTTTTAACATATTAGATATTAAAATATCTGATTAAATTACAGCCAGAATAAAATAATTTTAATTAAAATGTATTAAAACTTATCCACAGTGATGTCCAAAGGTTTTTTTCTTTTCCCCCAGACTGCTGCACATTTATAATTTTCAATATAAAAGTCCGCCAGAGCCTTGAAATTCCAAAAGCGAGCTAAGAGAGTGTAATTTAGTTATTTCGCCCTGTTTGTGCACGCGGCCAGAGACGGTCGTGTTTTGGAGATAGCCCTAAATGTACCTGCCACATTCCGAATAACCAGTTGTCACCCTGATCGAGCAGATACGTCCTCCACAAGTACTCGTGCACTCCTCCATTGCATTGAGATTCATTGAACTTCTGTTTTTGTCCCTCAAGCGAGAACTCATCCACTCATGTCAGAGAAACCCTGTAATAAAACACACACTCTGGTGACACAAACCTCCATTTGTGAACTCCAGGAGTGTCCTTTTTTTTGTTTTGTTTTGCCGCTCAGCTACAGACTCTTCTGAGGTTTTATTTATTTATTTATTTATTTATTTATTTCCTCACTCCCCCTGAAATTGCACGCTGTCAGTCAGTAAGCGTCCATCTGCATACCGCCGGCGCACACAGAGGACACCGCTCCGTCCTGCTTAAGTGCGTGTTAAATGAAATAAGAAGAGGCGGGTGCGTCCTGCTTTCTCACGTCATGTCTCACTCGGGAAATCCTGTTTAAGGGGCCGAGACCTTCGGACCGGGAGCGCAACTCCGACTCATCTCATCTGCGTTCTTCAGCACGCCTCGCCGAGAGTTTCCCAGAACACGGCTCGATTTACATTCAGATAGCTTTTCTATTAGATTTGACCAGTGTAACAGTTACATCAGAGCACCAGCTACTCTGCCCTTTTCTTTTCTCATGGGCATTATTGTTAGAGGAAGAAGAAGAGAAAAAAAATCTGCTAGATTTCCACCGGGTTTAAGTAATGCATCATGTAAATGCGCATGTTTTATTCATTATTGTGTACATGCAAGGTAACCTTTTTAGCATTCCTACCGTTTCTGTGTGCTATTATTTTGCAAATTTGAAACCGTAGTGTCTTGTAACACTTAATTTTATCAGATAAAGGCACTAAAGTGCAGTCATGTATGCCTCGGTTATCAGCGAAATCAGATTCTTATGACTTGCATTGAAGGATCATGAAATAATGTAGAGAAAACGTAATATTAAATTCAGGAAATTCAGACACACGTGTGGTCGAGCTAAGGACCAAACTGTATAAGGAACATAAGCCTTATACTAATACATACTGTAATACAAAGACATATTATTATTTTGTAATGTATAATATGATTAGATTTACATTTATAACTATTATACTTCTCTTTCAGATATAAACAAAACTTAGATCTGTGATAGAGGACATGTATGTGCTTCAAGTAAGCACATATAATGAGTTCATACCAGCACACGACACTCAAACAGAGGTATCACTCAATTCTCCACAATTATGGATTATGATCTCTTTTACTTTTTCCCCATATCTAATAAATTGCCTGTACAATTTATTAGAGATGGTGGAAAAATAGATTAGCGATTCTTTTTGTATATGTATATATCTTTATGTATTGCATCACTGACTCCAATAGAGATTTTTGAGGTGGTAACATGTTAAAGTTCCTTCATAATCCTACAGGTGATGCACTTTAAACTATTCACACATTTTCAGGAAGCAAATGTGTGTAATATTTAAATGTGTGGGATAATTATAAAATCATGATACTTAGAATCGAATCGGCACTAGGTGTCGTGATGTCGTCCCTGGTGATTCCCAACTTGGCTTGCTTTAGGTTTGTGCCCTGCATTATTGATTTAAGACCCTACTTACAATTAGGATATTTAATACTAGAACTTCATATAATATGCAGATGCTACAGTACATGTTTAATTAGAATCTAATATAAAAATCTAACACAATTACAAAGAGCAAAACAAAAACTACAAAGAAACTGAAAAAACATGAAAAAGAGAGAGAGAAAAAAAAACAATTTTCTGCTGTTTGTCTTTTTGTGTGTGCGTGTGTTGGCTGGGGTTTAAACAAGCCAACTCATTAGATAGCCCAGCTTGTTGCTCAGCTCTGATGTTCCCTGGAGGGGCAGGCCTCACGCTGCGTTTGGATTTTTAGGAATGAAAGAAAGGGAATTTGAGGTATAAAATAAAACGCATCATCATCTGAGGGGTGTTTCAGCTGGAGCATTAACACACACACTTTGAAGGAGCTCTGTGACCTGTGTTAATCTGCTAAAGAAATAGTAAATTATAGGTTACCTTTAAAAATCTAGATTTTTGCTTGAGGCAAGAATCTAGACAACCTTGCAACCATAAAAATACATGCAGGGTAATCCAGTAACGAGGATGAGCCAGGTCGGTACAGTGCGCTGTACTGGAAAGAGAAGAACCAGTCATAAAAGCACTTCCAGCAAGAACGCATCTGATGACCTTATGTCATCTTAAACAAGACTTGATGAGCTTAAATATGACAAATAAATTGTTCCAAATTGCCTCCATGTTATTTAATAAAGAAATTTTAAGGCAAGCTACAAAGCTAACTACCTTCTAACACAAGGCTGAATCCCAAATCCCATGTTGGTCGAGAAAAATAACCGGTTTAATAAGCAAAATAATCATAACCTGTTGATAATAAATGGGGTTTATTGAACTGTTGTGTAAAAGCAATAAGGTCATGCTGTTGTACTGAGTTTAATTTATGCAACTACAGCAGATGTTAGATTTACTTGTACATGAGTCTTAAAGATTTTATCTTCCTCCAGTTATTAAGACCAATCCCATGCTTGTATCCCAAAACTAAATATAACGAATACTTATAATAATAATAATAATAATAATAAAATTAATTATTTTTAATCTTATTAAAGGGGGATTGTTGTAACTCGGCTGTGTTTCAATAACATTTAATAAACATGCCTGAGTGACGACTTTTAAAGTAGCTGATGCTAATCTCCTGTACGTGCATTTGATCAGGTGAACACGATACACATGCTTCTCAGGCAGGGTTAAAGCCAGCGTGCCAGCGTCACTTGCGGCTTTGTCGGCGTAATTACCCTCCAGCTTATCAATAATGAACTGATAACATTTAGCTCCGTCCGTCTCCCTCCACTCCACCTCTCTGTAGTACGGACGCTCGAGAGGCCCTGCTGCTGATAACACACTGAGAGGAGAAGAGTGGTATAGATAAAAAAAACTCACACCCAGGCTCTGAGGACAGCGCTCTGTAAGACCTTACCATCAACAGCAGGTTTTTCTTTTTTGCTTTAAATTTTTGTTCCGACCGACCTACTTTTTATGGTTTATGATCGAGCAGTTTATAAAACCAAAACCCTTATGTGAGTACTTACACTTAGCTCTGAGACATGTAAGGCCAAGCAACCGCATCTCTTCGAGCTGCTGATTATACGCACCACGGGCAGCGTTACTCTCTCAGTGCTGTCTGACATCTTCTACTTACATGAGCTCCATGACTGCCTAAACACTGGGAGACAGACCTCATGTCATCCCTCTCACGGCCCTTTTGTGTTTCCATAAGACAATTTCCAAAAACTTTGAAAGGAACATTCAATGCATACTAAGAAACACTATGAATGCTAATAACCATCCATTTTGACATTGAAACAAGCCAGACAAAAAACATATATGGATTTTTTTTTGTTACATGTTTAAGCAAAAGCATACTGTATGTTGTCTTTCTTTCTTTCATTCTTTTTCTTCTCAACTTTGATTTTGTTTTGTTTTCTTTGCCATGCTTTCAATTTCTCTTTCTATGTTTATTTCTTTCTCACCGACACTGAATTATTTATTTCTCACACTGGCTTTCTTTTTCTTTCTTTTGTTCTCACAACGACTTTCTTTCTTTCTCATATTGATTTTTTTTGTTTTCTTTGCCAATCGTTTTCTTCCTTTCCTTCTCACATTGTTTTTTTTGGGGGGGCATGCTCTTTCTTTTTTTTTTCTTTCTCACATAGATTTTTTGCTTTCTTTCTTACTTAAATAGATTGTTTGCTATCTTTGCCATGCTGTTTCTTTATTTCTTGTGTTGATTCTTTCTTTCCTTCACACCTCGATTTTTACTTTCTTTCCTGTGCTGTCTCTTTTTTTAATGTTTTTTTTTTGCTTTCTTTCCTATGCTCACTTTTTCTTTCACATTGATTCTTTTGCTTTCTTTCTCACATTGATTTTTGCTTTCTTTGCCATACTGTTTCTTTATTTCTTGTGTTGATTCTTTCTTTCTTTCCTTCACACCTTGATTTTTACTTTCTTTCCTGTGCTGTCTCTTTTTTTTAATGTTTTTTTTTTTGCTTTCTTTCCCATGCTCACTTTTTCTTTCACATTGATTCTTTTTCTTTCTTTCTTTCTTTCTTTCTTTCTGAATGTTCATTTACAATGGTAGCGAGTCTTTTTCACTCCAAGCTTCTTTTCTTTTTCCTGTGATTGCATGTGATGATTAAAGCAGGGCAGATCTTGGACGTGAACCTGGGACATCATTTGTCCTGAAGCCTCCTACAGTCACACCTCACACAGCAGCTCATTAATTAAGTGTCAGGTCAGTGTCGGGCCAACATCCAGAGCTCGGATATCGAGTCCCTAATGAGAACTGTATTTAAGAATCCCCACTAAACCATTAAACCCAACTAGGTTTTTCAGATTCCGTTCTGGTTCCTGGGGCGTGGCTTCGTGGTACCTCTCGGGGTATTGTATTGTGTGGCACCAGGATGTTTGCGGTGGATCCTTTGGGTGTTGCGGGGGTGGAAGGTCCATGGATGTTCGTTCAGGGAAGTTGGATCAACAAGCTTGGCTGCAGCAGGCTGTGAGGCACTGGGTGTTCTGGTGCCTTTCTATCGTGGCCAGTGTTGTCTTTTTCAGCAGCTTGTGCCGCATTGGCTCCTCTGTGGGATCGGAACCAAACATGCTTGCGTAGATGAGCCTTGGGTGCCCATGATCCTCTCACAGATATACTGGTATATAATTGTCAATCAACGTTATTCAGTTCACCTGGCAGTGGTGTCCGTGTTATGGCTCATCGGTGTGTAAAGTTACAACTTTTTAAGCTGATCAAGAAACTTTTTTGGTCAATTTTCTAACAATTCCTAAAAAAAATTTTTAAACCTTTCTCTCTTTCTTTTTCAGAGCAAGTTGAGGACCGGAGGGTAGCTCTGAGCAGCGAGGGAGAAGCAGGCACGTTTGGGGCGTCACCTTTAGTGGAAGTTTGTAATGAAGAGCAGAGACCTTAGAGCACCGTACAGACACACACCTGACTGAGGAACAGTGTGGAGAACTGCAGCGATTGGAGAGAGCGATTTCTTCTTTCTCTCTCTATTTGATAATGAAGAGTAGGACAGGTATTACAGGTATGAGAAGCAGCAGCAGCAGTAGTGTAGGAGATGTGGATTATAACGTGCCAAACATGAGAAAACCAAATAAGTGCCTCAAGGGAGAGAAGAAAAAAATATGTAAGAAGAAATTAATAATAATGATTATAATACATGTTTCCACTCACGCTGTAAACACCAAGTTGCACCAAATTTTAGATTTTATTTCTGCTTTGTTTATGTTGTAATGCAAAAGTTTTGGCACCTCACAAATGCAACCTGTTCCTCACTTATAATCTTTTAAGTTTTAAGCACGCCTCTGTCTCTTCAGCCTCGACCCACACTCCTTTTGCACTACTGTTCATCACATTGTCTGTGCGTGTGTGTGTGTGTGATTTATGTTTCTGCTTAATTATTTAGCTTTTTATCGAACTGATCGGTCCAGGAGAATAAAAGGCTCAACCTGCACACCTGAATCAGTGTTGTCGCATCACTGTCCTTTTTGTGAAAGTGTGTGTGTGTGTGTGTGTGTGTGTGTGTGTGTGTGTGTGTGTGTGTGTGTGTGTGTGTGTGTGTGCACGCAAGCAAGAAATACTTTTATTAATGTTGATCATTGTCGCTGTTTTGCACCTCAGACAAAATAACTGATTGTAATCGTATCCTTTTGTGCATCTCTCTCTCTCTCTCACACACACACACACATCTTTCTTTCCTTCGTATTCAAATTTCAGCCGCCTTTCCTAATGTCTGAGATGTTCAGATGTTCTTTTCACTGGTATATAGAAGCGAGCTAATGTCTGTCGCTAAGAGACAAACATGCCAGGGAACCTCATGCCACGTTCCCAGACCCGAGTTTTCACTCAAAAGCACCAAAACAAACCCCTCCCCCCACAACAAAGCTGGCAGATGAACCAACCAACAGATGAATTTCAAATGATTGACACTTGAGTGGGTGTTTTGAATGGTCTGATAGCACCGCCCCCTTTCCCCATCCAACATTAGCCATTTTTCATCTGGAGCTCCCGTCTCGCTTCACTCATCTTACTTAAAAGATGCTTTTCACTTCGTGTCACGGTCATTAGAGTATGTTTTAAATTCATTAATGTGCTTTTTTTTTTGTTTGTTTGTTTTTTTGGCACAAACAGTGACCATCTTATTGCAATTATTTAGTTAAGTGCAATAAGATGGTCACTGTTTGTGCCAAATAAAAATGGCAAAACATTCCAAGTGGCAAAATATTCTGATAATTTTGATTTTATTTTTAACGATGTCCAGAAAGTGACGAATGCTGTAGCAACTTAATTAGGTACACCTTGCTAGTACTGGCTAAGACTACTTTTTGCCTTCAGAACCAAATAAATTCTTCCCGTCATAAATTAAACAAGGCGCTGGAAACCTTTCTTAGAGATTTCGGCTCATATTGACACTAGAGCATCACATAGTTTCTGCAGATCTGCCAGCTTCACGTTCACAACACATCTTCCGTTCCACCACGACCCAACGTCACCCTATTGGTCACAAATTTATGTACATGGTATGCTTGGGTACGCTGTGGCATTTAAACAGAGTACAAAAAAAAATACTAATTTACAGTAACACGAGTAAATGTAATTTGTTACTTTCTATTCTACTTTTTAAAATCTGCAATTTAACTTTTACTTAAGTGTGTTTTGTTTGAAGTATTGTACTTCACTACATTTGAAATCATATTCGCTACTGAGTAAAAAAAAAAAGAAAAATAATAAAAAAAAACTGCAACGGGGAAGGGAAAAAATTTCACCCCGGAAACCACTGCACTGATTGATTGATGGAGAACAAACGCACTAAACTCACAAGAACAATGGAGACGGACAAAACAGATGGCAGTAATACAGACCCAGCTGAAAGCGAAATGCCATCAAATTCTTATGAATCAACCCCCTGGCCATTGTAACGGCCACTACTATGTTGTACACCACATTATATATGTATTTTGCCCTTTTAAGAGTTGCCGCCCCTCCCCCAGTGTGTGTGAGAGAAGGAGAGAACGGAGTAGGAGCTCAGGTGTGCTGCTCTCACGTCCCCGAGACGCTCTATTCTTTTACCCTTTACTTTACTTTTTACTTTACGTTTTGTATTATAATTTTGCGACGCTGAAAGAGGCCGATAAAGGTTTCGTGCCGAACGTTATTCTCGGCTCTGAGCTCTTTTTCCCCTCGACTGTCCGGTGCAGTGCGTCACACCATATTTAAGCGACCACTTTGATTTCAAGCACAAGAATGTCAACAACTTTATTATGCAAAGGTGTTCCTTCAATTACAAACAACTAGTTTGAGATTTATATCCACTTGTCTTTTTTGAACTACACTAGAATCCCCCGTCCCACCCTCACTGTTAAAAAAAAAAAAAAAAAACTCTAACTTGTACTCTGAGTAAATTTTTAAAGAGCTACTTTTTACTGTTACCTGAGAAGATTTTTATAATGGTAACTTTAACTTTAATGGTAAAATTTCACTGAAGTAACAGTACTTGTAACTGTACAAAATTGTATTACTCCTTCCATCTCTGCATTTTAACCAGACTCACTTGGTACTAAGCCGTCCAATGTGTGCCAAGAAAATCATGTAGAGTATTCAGAGGTGATCATCGGTTGTAACAAGATGTTATGAGGAACTGTTGCCTTTCTATCAATCACCTTAACATCTATGAGTCTGCCCGTTCTCCACTGACTTCAAGGCATTTTCACCTAGAGAACTGCCCTTGCAGAGTATTTTCTCTTTTTCAGACATTAGAGATGGTTGTGTGTGAAAATCCCAGTAGATCAGCAGATTCGGAAATACTCAGACCAGCACACCAGGCACCAACAACCTTGCCACGTTCAAAGACGCTTAAGTCCCCTTCCATTCTGGTGCTCGGTTTGAGCCTCAGCAGATCATCTTGACCAGGTCTAAACGCAATGAGTTACTGCCATGTGATTGGCTGATTTACATATTTATGTTAAAGAGCAGTTTAACAGATATAAGTATGCACACACCTCTCACCCTATTGTTATGGTTCATGAATCTCTACAAAGTTGAATTATCGATGTATCCTGCAACTTAAAAAAAAGAACTTTCACCTCAGGATTGTTCTAACAGCATGTAACCTTTTCCACTCACTTAGCGGCTGTGTATTTGTATTAAGCATCTTGTATCCTAGTCATTCTAAATGTTTTAAAATTTCCAAAAGGGCTTTAAATTTTCACCATCATCAAGAAATCCACATTCGATGAATATGCAAATCCAGCCGCACACACACCCACCTGCTTCTTCTGGTAAACCGGGGGGGTGAGAGTGCATTTGCATAGTGAAGTCTGATGGGATTTAATATTTTATGATGCAAAAACACTTCAGATGGATTGTGTGAAATTGCACTTTCAACATGGGATGACGAAAATGCAGAACACGTTTACCATTCTAATGGTTAAAATTGGTCAAGAACTGGGAAAGCTACACTGACGGGGAAATATCCAAGATGAGTGTAAAGCTTTTAATACATGCTGATGATCTGTGTAGAAAGCCGTGAAGGGTTTTGTATAGATATTGTGCGAGCAGAATATCACTGGAAATTAGTTATTTTAAATCATTGTTTTGGCTTAAGAAATAATTCAAATGTACTGTATGCTGGCATGATGAAGAATTGTATCACAAATTTCTCATCACAAGAAAACGTCAGATTTTATGTTACTTTGGCTAATTTAAATTTATGGTACGTTGTAATAACCTTTGTTTTTATTTGTAATCAGCCATAAACAAATGTTTGTATTAATAGTTTTGTGATGTCATATGGATTAATGGCGGCATTTGTATCCCTGATTAACTCGGCCCTCTTTGGATTGTGGAAGGTTGTCACTGTGTTGTAGGTAATACACTTTTTTAACGTCCTTTCAATAATAAAGCTCCGCATCTGGACTGCAATAACATTATCACAAGTGGAGTGAGTTTCTAGCAACTAATGTTTTCTACAGACCCAGATGGTCACCTGGAAATTTCCTTAAATATCTTGTTTTTATCTAAGCCGAGCAGTTTGAAAACAAATTATTCACAGTTAATCAGTGTTAATTTAGCTGCTTTAAACATTAGATATTTAAGGAACTTGCACTGATTTGCAATTTGTCGTTATTTATAGTGAATTAAAGTTATGATAGTGTGTATGTGAATATAAAGAATGCTTTATCTTTATACCAGCTGTTATAACGACTCCTTAACCAGCCTGTAGGATCTTACGTTTCTTAATAGCTTTTTTTTCTTCCCTTCTCTGTAATCTTTCCCACGGAGCAATCAAGATTCTCAGTAGTTTAGGTGAAGTTGAGGCTTCTCTATGTTTAAAATTTATCAAAGAATGAATCCAGGACTGAACTGCGAGATATGTTAGCTGAACTTTTGACACGATTGCAGATTAGCTTGGACATGGTGGCCGATTGGACGAGGAACAAACACACACACAGATGACAACATGTTTCAAATTTGTCAAAGAGTTTTTAACACCATAATCATATACCTTCACTAATACACCAAAGAGTTTGAGCCATTCACACTTTCTGTGGAAATCATGGGGAATAAAAGTTTTGACCCATAACAAATATTGCTGTATAAAGAATGAAGAAAAGGGAGAAGCATTGGAAAATTAACATAGTTTAGGGAAAGCATTATAAAACCAAACACAACTCAAAAAACACACCCAAATGAGAATGGGTTCCCTGTTGAGTCCAGTTCCTCTCAAGGTTTCTTCCTACTGCCATCTCAAGGAGTTTTTCCTCGCCACTGTCGCCCTCAGCTTGCTCATCAGGGACTATCTGACTATTTGACCATTTTAATTCATACACATTCAAATGTCATACAAACTTAAACAGTTTTTTTTTTTTTTTGCGTGTATAAAGCTGCTTTGCGATGATGACAATTGTTAAAAGCACTATACAAATAAAATTGAATTGAATTGAAATTGAACTAGACGTTCTTTTGTTGGTTCGAAACGTTTCAATTCTCATCCAGACAGATTCTTCAGCTTTCAGAGAACTTCTGAGTTCTTCTCAGACATTCGTCAGAGACTTCTTAAACTCCTTGGATGATAATGACTCCCATAACAGCATTGTACTGTATAGTTAAGGTTTAAGAATGTAGTCCAGCACCTCTTGGGTCAGAAAAGTGTTTAATATCAGGGATACTGATACTAGCGTTACAAGACTAAATACAAGTTACAGTAGTCAGACATCCTGTTTCCTTCCAACTGTGAGGCATTGTCTGTGTAGAAACTCTCTGCTGAGTCTCAGAACAGTATTAATAGACCGGCCGCTCAGCATGGCAGAAAACAGTCGTTTTGAAAAAATATATATATAAAATCTGAGTGTGATGGCTGATCTGCATTTAAGTAAATCACAGAGCAGCACCTGTAAAATAGAAAATTACAGCTGTCCAGATAGATTCAAATTCATTTATTTTTATTTGTCACATACACAACCATACACAGTATGACATGGAGTGAAATATTCATATAACTGTCTGTTACCTAAAAAGGAAAAATGGATAGAATACAAAGATTTCACGACAGAATGTAATGAAACTAAAGATTAAAAATAAAGAATAAATACAGTACTGTGCAAAGGTCTTAGGCGCCATATTATCTGTAGTACAGATTTTGTTATAAACGTTTATTATGTCTGCATTATTACGTACAAGACCGTTCCCTACAAAGATACACTACAATTAATGAATAAATAACATTACAGAAGAATATTTGCATGCCTGTAAAGAAAGCGACATATTACATGACAGACCAGTTTTCAGATTTTGGGGGGCGGGGGGATAAATAATGGAGACTCCTGGGTTTTGCATGAAAATAGAAAGGAGCGATTGTGACGAAGTTATATTCTCCAGCATGCTTCTTTAAAACCTAACAGCTKCTTTACTTRGGATMCTGCACACATCTGTATCAAACACTACCRCTTRTGTTCAAGCAGAGTTTCCACACCAAATATCGACCGTTTATTGTTTATGTTTTTACTTAGTGCTTTTTATAAATGTTTCTTTTAATGTAAAAATGTGTTCAAAAGCATCACTGCATATGACTTTTGTTTGGATGTTCGCAAGACGTTTGCACAGGACTGTAAATAAAACAGCTGTTAGGTTTTACTGAGCATGCTGGAGAATAGGAGTTCTTTCTATTTTCTTGCAAAACCCAGGAGTCTGCATAATATACTGAGAAATATATTTTAAAAATCAAAAACTATAAAAGGCTAAAGCTATGGCATAAAGTATGACAGTTTTAGGGATTTACAGTATGTCACAAAAGTGAGTGCACCCCTCACATCTCTACAAATATTTAGTTCTATCTTTTCATAGGACAACACTGCATAAATGACTCTTTGACACAATGAACAGTAGTCAGTGTAAAGTTTGCATAGCAGTGTAAATTTATTTATTATTGTCCCCTCAAAATAACTAAAAAAAATACAACCAATAACAGCTGAACCCCTGGCAACAAAGGTGAGTACACCCCTAAGTGAAAATGTGAAATGTCAATATTTTGTGTGGCCATCGTCATTTTCCAGCACGGCTTGAATTCTCTTGGCCATGGAGTTCACCAGAGCTTCACAGGTTGCCACTGGAATCCTCTTCCACTCCTCCATCACAACATCACGGAGGTGGTGGACATTTGACACCTTGTGCTCCTCCACCTTCCTTTTCAGGATGCCCCAGAGGTGTTCTATGGGATTTAGGTCTGGAGACATGCTTGGCCAGTCCATCACCTTTACCCTCAGCCTCTTTAGCAAGTCAGTGGTCATCTTGGAGGTGAGTTTGGGGTCATTATCATGCTGGAACGCTGCTCTGTGGCCCAGTTTCCGGAAGGAGGGGATCATGATCTGTTTCAGTATGTCACAGTACATGTTAGAATTCATGTTTCCCTCAATGAACTGTAGCTCCCCAATGCCAGCAGCACTCATGCAGCCCCAGATCATGACACTCCCACCACCATGTTTGACGGTAGGCAAGACACACTTGTCTTTGTGCTTCTCACCTGGTTGCCGCCACACACGCTTGACACCATCTGAACCAGATAGGTTTATCTTGGTCTCATCAGACCACAGGACTTGGTTCCAGTAATCCTGGTCCATAGTTTGCATGTCTGCAGCAAATTGTTTGTGAGCTTTCTTGTGCATCATCTTTAGAAGAGGCTTCCTTCTAGGACGACAGCCATGCAGAGCAATTTGATGCAGTGTGCGGCGTACGGTCTGAGCACTGACAGGCTGACCTCCCATCCCTTCATTCTCTGCAGCAATGCTGGACGCTAAAACTCATCCATCTGTTTTCCAAAGCCAGTCTTTGGATCTGACGCTGAGAACGTGCACTCGGCTTCTTTGGCCGACCATGGTGAGGCCTGTTTTTTCAGGTCTTCTGAGAGTTGTTTGCCATGAGGTGCCATGTTGAACTCTCAGTGGCCAGGTTGAGAGAGTGGAAGAGCTTCAAATTTAACTCACCTGCTATCTGGTGACACCTGAGACAGTGTGGCACTAATGAGTCACATGACAAAGGGGAAGGAAAATGACTAATTGTGCTCAATTTGTACATTTTCACTTAGGGGTGTACTCACTTTTGTTGCCAGGGGTTCAGCTATTATTGGTTGTATTTTTAGTTATTTTGAGGGGACAATAAATTTACACTGCTATACAAACTTTACACTGACTACTGTTCATTGTGTCAAAGAGTCATTTATGCAGTGTTGTCCTATGAAAAGATATAAGTAAATATTTGCAGAGATGTGTGGGGTGTACTCACTTTTGTAACATACTGTACAGTCCTGAGATATCCCGTATGTGACCCTGTCTGTGAAAACCCAGCTAAAGTCTTTTTTTGATTGACTGTTTTCTACATAAAATCATTCTCCACGTGAAAAAAAAACCCCGACTTTAGCGGAGTTTTCACAGACAGCGTCACATACAGTATAAAAAAAGAACAGTTTCTCAAACTCAGCTACATCACTCAGTTCATAACAGGTCTGAACTAAAGATCCTCAACTGCACATAGTTATTTTTGTTTGCACCTGCATACAGTACCTTCTAACAAGTTTAGATGGTTCTGTTTCGCAAAATATGCAGTGAGTATGTACTGTAACAACCTAGATTAAACCGCTGTCATAACAATCATCTTTATTTAACTGAATAAGAAGAATATCCTCCCCCTAGTATTAATTTTATTGGATTTCTTTTCACACACACACACACACACACACACACACACACACACACACACACACACACACACACCTCTAGTGTGTTAACCAGATGTCATGTGAAAACATTCTGGCAAGCTTTTTTTTTTCTTTCTTTTTTTAAAAATAGTGTGCGCTCATATCTGTTTAAAACACCTTAGGTGTAACGTATTTGTACCGCATCCTTTAGAAGTCATTTCTACACCCTGAGTAAAAACGCCATGTGTGGCAGCTTGAGCGAGTTCCTATACAAAACGCATATGCTAAAGTCTAGCAGGGAAATTCTTCATGTACACACTACCTTGAGAAACTGAGGTCAGCGTGGAGAAGTGTAGAGGACCGTGGTGTGGTGTTATGTGATTGATTTTCAGACAGGTTTCCCCTTCGCTCCTGATAAAGGACAATAAGTCTTTCTCTCGTTCTCTGATAGCTTTGCTGATTGTTGCAGTGTGAGTGTCGAATCCGCAGTGTATTTCTCCAGGCTCTAATCAATGACAAGAACTCGCAGGGGGGATTACACTCCCAGGTGTCTGACCCTCAGAGACTCTTCTGCCTTCAATCTGCAACTCAGCATGATAGGAATTGGACGTCCTCTTTTTTCTTATTACACTTTAATGGCTAAATCTTGTGGCTCTGGGGGAATTTACAATTTGGCTGCTTTCTGGTAAAGTAGCTGAGATGCTACGCTGGCACGCAAACACATTATTAAAGATAGCATCAGCATTGTTATTGCTTTAGGTCGAAACACAGTACTGGTGCTGTTTTTATTATTTTTTTATGTTATGCGTATAATGCAGAAAATGTGTATGGCCAAAGAAGCTACTTCTGAAGTTTATGCAACATGTGACCAATCTTGCTTCCCTAAAAAAGAAATTTGCGTTATACTGGCTCTCTTCAAACAATGATCATTTAAAATGTAATTTTTTCATATTTATTTGTGAGTATTGTTGCTAAAATTGCTGTAAGTTCTAGAAGCATATGACCTGTAAAAATTGTTGCTGGAATTGATTTTTGGTAAAAGCTTAAAAAGCAAAAAATCTGTAGTGTCCGTAACCGTAATGTCGAATTCACTTTGAAATATGTAAACAATTTAGCATTTTATAATAATACACTTTTTCAGGTTAATGTTTTTTCATGTGAAATCTAAATCGGCCAACTTTCATCTGCATGATAGTTAAGAGATCGTTGAAAGATTTAAGTTATAAAAAGTCACAGGTACTATATAAAAGAGCATTAAATTATATTGAGCAAATGTGTTTCTTTTTATCTGATAAAAATATTAATGTGTATGCATATTTACAAAAATGAAGCATGGATCAGGAGAAAACTGGTTTTATATGATCCTATCTGAAAATGTTAGACACAATACCATGTTTTGGCCATTTCGGGGTTTTTTTTTATCGTTCTGCACATGTATACTTTGAAATGCCTGATGCCAAAATATCTGATGTTGGTACAGTAGTCTGACATGAGTAAATGCTTTTATTAGTTTCAAACACATCCTCATTATTTTTTTTTATTTATTTTTTTTTTTTGGAAAATCCATAGACAACAATATTTTACTATGTCCATCTTAGGTGTTTTGTGCTGTAACTAATCCAGGTTTAATCGGTCCTAGCTTAAATCTTCTCTAAAACAATAATCCAGGGTTTAGAACCAACATACAGATGGATAAACATTTCACTGTCTAAGCTGCGACTGATCCTCAAGACTGATCCAATGGTTAGCCTCACCTGAGGAAAGAGCTCAATATTTTGCTGCTTTAGAAGATCAGCAGGGGACGCAACAGATAAATCATTTAGAGCTTTAAATGTTACAAACAGGACTCTATTAGATGATGCTAATGCTGTTGTGTTGTCTGATTCTGGTTTTTATTTGGCATGGGGTTGTTGCATCCTACTCTTGGTGATCCTACTCTTCTCAGGACGCCACCAGCACGGACAACTAGTCCATTCTAGAGTCTATAAAAGCATGTATTAACTGCTCCTGGAATATAATGGAAAGTAAAGAATAAAGAATAGATAAAGCTGTTTTCCTCAATCTAGACAAAGTGAAGAATTTACCTGCAGCACAGAAATGAATAAAAGCCCTAAAACTGAGCAAACTGAGTCTCTCAACTCAGTCTGTTAATAAAGCTCTCTGTTTACCATTCAATCTACTGCGACTGCCCCTCAGCTTTAGGTAGTGTCTAAAAGAGTAACGGTGCAAAGTACAGGTGATGGAAATGAGGTTGCTTAGCAGAGTAGCTGGGTTTATCCTCCAAGACAAGGAATTTATCAATCGGGGAGATTGAATTGAAACCTAACCAACTGAAGAGGTTTGGGAACCTTAATAGGATGTCAGCTTCTTTTATGGCTGCATCAGGCGGTAAACCTGGGCTGGTTGTCTAGCTAGAAGTTAGACAATCCTGCAGAGCCTTGGAGAAGAGCTGCTACTCAGTGTGGGTGCCCCTTGGTCGGCTTCTGGTAGAGCTGTATCAGGCACATCGGAGAAACGTTCAAGGTTCAACGTTTCGAGGTTTTATATTTGTCAACACCACCATATGTGCAGACATACAGAGGATTCGAAATATCGTTTCTCTTCTCTCATATCAAGTGTTTACATTGTCAATGCAATATAGACATATATATGTATGGATAAATTATATACAGATAAAATATCATCAGTCAGTTCAATATAGAAACATATTTTGTATTAGGGTAACAGCAGTGTACTTGTAATAAATAGACATAAATTAATCGAGTGAATACATCTTGTAAACCTCTGAATGAATATACACCTGAGTAAATGTAAACAGTGATTTCTGTTAATATACAAATATACTTCCAAAGGTCCATTATACGTATGGTGCAAATATACATCCAAATACAGTGGAACCTTGGATTACCAGCATAATTCGTTCTGGAAGTGGGCCGTGTATTCCAAAACACTCGTAAACCAAATCAACCCTTCCCATAAGAAATAATGAAAACTTAAATAATTCGTTCCACAGCCCAAAAAAATAAATACAGAAAAAATTATTAATACAATATATAAAGTAAAAATAAAACAAATTAACCTGCACTTTACCTTAAAAAAGTTAGAATCAATCAAAAGAGATAAGTGTTTCCGGCAGGCGCCGTGTAATTTTGGAATTAGCCCCAAGTCAAAATGTGCTCGTTTTTCAAGTCAAAATGTATTTAAAATCTTTGCTTGTCTTGCGTAACACTTGTAAACCGAGTTACTCGCAATCCGAGGTTCCACTGTACATGTTCAATGTTCAATAATTCTAAATAGTATAAAGACATTTGTAAAGTGCAAGGCAAATAGCAGCAGTATGGCATTAGTACAACAACAACAACATAATCTTTGGGGAACAAACTCAATCCCTACTGGTGAGACTGTTTCTCACTTTTGATTTGGAGAACATTAAGAGGTGGAATCTGTAGCTCTGGGCTAAATTTTTTTGTTTGTTGTCTTCATTACCCTGCCAAGAAAAGGAAAATGAATTAATTAATAAAAATTGAATAGGTCTATTAATGCTAACGGTGGTTTTGGCTGTAACCTAGACCATCAGTGTAAGATCCATAAGAGAAGTCCAAGTCTTAGGGTTCAAGTTAAGACAGGGTCCTAAGGCATTTCAGAACAAGCCTGAAATCGAGTCCCACTTAGGACGGAAAACCATCAAACTGCAAGCCTTTATTTCAGCTAGCTGGCTTTTGTTGGTATATTGCGCCAGTGATTAAGGTGTTTTCTACAAGAAAGGATTTCTTCTGGTCAAGTGAAGTGCAATTGTCAAACCTGTAATTTTGCAGAGTCTTGGTCAAGACCAAGTCTATATTTAGCAAGATTCCAATAAGGACAAGTACAAAGTCCAATAAACCTTAGAGAATTTGAAGACAAAAAAATAAATAAATAAATAAATAACAGACTGAAGTCCTACAGTCCTCCCTAGCTCTAGAGGGTCAGTGTCAGGGGTAGCTCAGTATTAGGGCATTGGGCTGTGGTTCGAAAGGAACCAGATTCAAATCCCATGACCATCAAGTTGCTCCTGTTGAGCCCTTGAGCAAAGCCCTTAACTGCTCAGATGTATAATGATATAAAAATGTAAGTCACTCTGGATAAGGGCGTCTGCCAAATGCCTAAATGTATATATCTAGACAAGATTACCTAACCAGACAAGAACCATCTGACATGGAAGTACAAAATGGAGCAAGCACCATACGTCATAATTTAAATTAGATTTTCACTCTTAACCTTTCATTTATAGTCCAACCCTCCTCACTGTCTCATCTAAGCCTAGGCAAATTTATTGAAATGGCCTGATGGGCGGAGCCCGCTGCATCTCCCTGACCAATCAGCTGTGAAGCGTGTCTGACTCTGGGTCGTGCCGGGAGCTGCTCTGATTGCAAACCACTTTTCCAGAAACCCTATCTAGTTCCGATCTGCTTCAGCACAGTTTGGGCGACACGCACTTCATTATTTTAATGGGGAGCCAGATGGCAGCCTCTTCTATGGGCTCCGTTAGTCTGATAGCTCTATTCATCAATGCCCTACACCATCCACCGACTTCTCCAAATTATTTATAAACTGCAGACTTTTCTCTCTTTCTGCTGCCTCACTTCCCTTCTCTCTCTCTCTTTCTTTCTTTCTTTCTTTCTCCCATGCAGAGCCTTTAGCTAGGAAGCCATAGTGGAATAATTATTCATTAGGATCAACAGTTGGAAAATAATGCATTTGTCTTGAAAGGAGCTCCCGCTCATGAGGAACTCTCCTCGGCTTAATGGCTCTGATTCCCATTTGTCTTCGGCAAAGTATAAGAAATCATTTTGTCCCTCCGTTCACCCAAAAGGATCCTTTAATTGACCGGCTAAATATGCCTAAGACATTTATTTAAATTGTTCCTAATGTAATCAGGGGCGTAAGATTTTGAGTGTGTAGCAATAATTGAATGAGGTTAAATAAGGCATAAATCAAAGTCTCATTGCCTCGCTCGGGCACGGAAAGTCATCTGTTAAACCCCACTCAGCACCTGTGCATTATAGTCAAAACGTCTCTCTCTGTCTCTCTGTATGAGTTTCTTTTTGTCTCGCTCTCTCCGTCACTCATTCATTTTTTAAAAAGTATGCTTTATTGGTGAGATACAATATGTAAAATTAAAATTATTGACAATTTATTGTTTTTGTTTTTTCTTATGCTACTACAAGTGAGTGCAAACTTCTCTGTAACGTCTAAAGTTGGCGGCACGTTATCCATCGATTTTTAAGGATCAGGCGTTCTACTTGCTGAAAGTTTACGATAACGACTGCAGTGAGCTCCAAGCCACCGTGACCGCCGGGATCGTCATTCACGGACATACGGCCTTCTTTAAGGCATTTGCACCGTTCAAATGTTTTACTGCGGCTATGAGTCTCATCACCGTACTGAGCTTGAAGTCTTCTGTAAATGTCAGTCGCTTTTATGCCTTCATTCACCAGAACGTTCATCACAAATCCCGGATTGACTTGAACACCCACTTTACACAAAATATCATCCAAAGCTCTTCGCACTCTCACCTCTGGCCATCTCGCAGACCCTTTCCAGACTTACCCACCCTCCTAATGGTGGTGTGGGAGATTATCTTGGAACACTTTGGACCTCTTAGTACCAATTGAGCATGGTTTAAATGCCACAGCCTCCCTGAATATTGTTGCTGACCGGTATTCAATCCTTTTTATGTCTGCCAGATGAAGCGCCATGTCACAGTGCTAAAATCATCTCAAAGTGGTTTCTTGAACATGACAGTGAGGTCACTGTATTCAAGCGTCTCCACAGTCACCAGATCTCAATCCAATAGAGATCTCGGTCCAATAGAGCACCGTTGAGATGTGCTGGAACGGGAGATTCGCATGATGGATGTATATGTGACAAATCTGCAGCATATGTGTGATGATGTCATGTCAATATGGACCGAAATGTTTGCATTGTTAGGATTTAAGGCAGTTAGTTATAAGGGCAAAAGAGGTCCATCCCAGTACCTAATAAAGTGGCCGGAGAAATATATATGTATCAATGAAAACACTTTTTGTGAATGAAATATATCTATATCCTACCTACAATAGATGTGCAACACCTCCATTTGTGTTCGGGATATTTGCTAGTTTAATTGTGCTGTATATTCAAGCATTGTTGTGGATACAAATGATGTATGTCTGTGTTATTTCTCAGGGATTGTGTGTGTGTAACAGTGTGTGCCCGGAGCCAAGGTTACAGTCCACACACATTCTTCCTCCTGAGATCGACTTGATAATGAACTTCAGTGTTGCTGTCCTGGTGAAGAAAGAATGACCTTGCATGGTGTGTGTGTGCGCGTGTGCGTGCGAGTGTGAGCGTGAGTGACGAACCTTTCAGGATGAGAAAAATGAAGCTTTACAAAAAAGCCTTGAGAGTACAGTGTGCTAGTGGAGAGTCTCTGGAGAGGCAGAGTGCCTGCTTCCTTTACCTTTTTCTGCACCGCTACCAGTTTTTATTTATTTTTTTCCCCTGTCTCTTCGCTGAGCAGCTCCGTCTCAACTTTGCATCAAACTCGCCCCGGCGTCTCCTCTGTGCTCGTCGTTACACATTTATGAACACTCGAAGCATCCGACTGAGCTTTAAGTGGTGCTATGATCATCGCATTTTTCCTCTGGGACGAGTTTGTTAAATGCAATTTTAACAAAAAGATTTGCGGGTCTTTGCGAGACAGATTTGTCATGGAAACGACGGCACAAAAGGGACAAAATTATTATTATTGTATGAGTGTGACCGTGAGCTTCACGTGCCTGAGAGCCTTTGTATTCGTGTCTCTTTTCCTGAGCTCTCAGAACATTAAAACCAGTCCAGCTCGAGGAAGGGGTTAGACGTGGTTTTTGAACGTAAACCCATCCATGTGTGAACTCTCAATCCTTTTTTTTTTTTTACTCCTGGACTGAGAAATTGTTTACTCCCTTACAGGGTTTTTTTTTTTTTTTTTAAATCACTCCACTGCCACCACGTTTAAGACGTTTCAGATGTCATCTCCACCTGCACCTTCCTTACACTTTTCTATAACATTCACACATCTCACACAGCTGTCCAATTCTGTAACATACATAGCCTCAGGAGATTGGCTTTGTATAAGAATGTATATATTTATATCTATTGCACTGAGTTTGTTTAAGTCTATGTACACATTTTATAAGAAAAGGAACACAATGTACAACCCGCATTTTAATTATCATAGTTTTCCGTGTCAAAGATGTACGTCTTCGTAGCATTTCTTTTGTTATGCTTAAACGTTATGGATCTCATTTTTTAAGATGAAGAAAAATTAATTAATTTGGAATTAGTTAGCAGAAACTAGGCAACTCAAATGCTAGTGCATGGTCAGCGAGTTGAACCGTTTAGTTGTCGTTTTGCTGTTTTCAGCTCACTGTGAGCTTTGCCTTTTATGGATTTTTTTTTTTACTGTAAATGAGCTGTAACTTTAAATTCTTTGTTTTTAAAGGTGATTAGCTATATGTTTAAGTTACAAATAAAACATTTAAACACACCTTTACTAAAAGATACACAAGGAAATATTAAGTCTAGTCGGGTCATGTAGGCTTTTATTGTCATTTCAATCATATACAGTTCAGTATGCAGGTAATGACACAATGGTTCTCCAGGATATAAATTAAGAAAAACTAACTGAGACATATCTGGAAAGCATAAAGAAACTCGTTCTCTAATGATAAAAGTTGCAAAGAAACTCAAATGCAGTCAAAAATGCAGTCATGTCGTAGACGCACACTGACTGCACTGTTACAGAGAAAACATTACAGTGTAATGGAAAAAAAATAATAAAATGAAGAAATTAATTTTCTAGTGAAATAACTTACATTGCTAATTTAATTTATATTTTGTTGTTAAAGGTTGTTAGGCAGATAACTAGCATAATTTATTTATTTATATATATAATATATATATTATGGCATGCCGTTTAGAAAAATATTCATGAGAGAACTTAATGAAAACTCGGAATATATTGAATGAAACGTGAGAATATTGAATGGATTCTGAATATATGGATTCAAAACTGATATATTGAATGAAAAGTCATATTATATTATAATATATAAATATATAATAT
>QMIH01000093.1:296391-333891 GCA_003987875.1 Clarias batrachus
TATATATATATATATATATATAAATTATGCTAGTTCCTTTAACAACAAAATATAAAATAAATTAGCAATGTAAGTTATTTCACTAAGTAGCCCTAAGTCATGATAAGTCCTCATGATCAGAAGTGGAATTGGGTCAGATGGTGTATTTCTACATTACAGTTATGCACACCCAGAAAAACAGACTGTATGTACCTGACAGATGTACACACATGGTTTCTTTATTGAGGCTGCAGGACTCTGTTGGGGTTCGTCTACTAGAAAATAGCCTCCATTTACATACCCACTGTATCATTGCAGTCTGACATACTAGTATTCACTACTTTTCTGCCTTGCCTTCATGACCGTCAGTCAGGACTGCCAGGATCGAAGGTTATTATTATATATTAAGGTAATTAAGGCCTTAAATTAAATTGAACTAGTCCTGGAACGAAACAAGAGCTGTCAACAGCTGTCTTTAAGTGTCTTTAAAGTCGTTAAAAAATGCATTATTTTGGGAGATATTCTTGACTTAATTTTGTAGTTCCTCACAAAACAGTTAAAATCTTTGGAGATGCATACCTAGTAGAGACGTCATGCCCATCTCAAATGTAGTATTTTATTTGGTTTTAAATAAATTTTATTTTGATTTATTCTGATTGTTTTTTATAGTCTGTTACTGTATAGGATGTATTAAATGCGCTTTTGACTTTGACACAAATTTTTCAGATTAGACGACACTGGAAGTCAAGAATTTTTGCCTTAGGAACTATTGACTCAGCATACGAAAAATTTCCATCATTCGAGGGACCGAACTGAACGCCGGCCAAGTTGCGTGTACATCCGGGAGTCGTTCCAAGTTTACACATTTTTTTTGTTTTTTTACAATATTTTTTGTGCAAGATTTATTGAAGGCACAGCACCATGGGTCCCAAGAATGTTAGCAAGAAGAAAAGCGAGCTACTTTTAGTTTCATTTTTAAAGCAGCCGGTGCCAAGAGGAATCATAAATTAAGGTTAAGTGAGATTTAATGTCTATTTATTTCATATTTTACTTTTTACATGTCTTTTCTAATTGTTCTGATTGTTTTTATATGCAGAAAATTATGATTATAGTGTTTGAAATTGGGTGGAACGGATTTTCAGCATTTACATTATATCCAATGGGAAAATGCGTTTCGCAATATGAAATTTCACCTTAAAACGGATTAAATTTGTATGCCGAGGTACTGCTGTAATTCTACTTTCACATTAGGTGATTTGAATACCCGTACTAACACAATTTTGAAGTCAAATATGTTCATATTCTCTTTTGAAGTCTGAAAGACACACAGACACCCCACTCGGTTTAGGATGTTTGGTTCAGTTTAGCAGTCCGCAGTTAGCAGTCCGCTTATGAACGCAGCTGTAGGAATCAAGCAGAGATATTACGAGCTCGTACCAATCTCAGCTCATGACATGGCAACAGTATGACTTAAAGAAATGTGTACTACAAGCTTAATAACTTCAGAATTTCCACTTGTAAAGTGTCTTCAGCATCAGTGATGAGCTCTTTAAGTGATTACCATTAGTGTTAATGTTAGATGTGTATAAAATACAACACAAAATATAAATATATAAGTTCTTAATAAAATATATAAAATATAATATAAAATATAAGTGACAAAAACAAATAATCCCAGACATTTATAATCTCAGACATTTATTTTCATCAATGGTAACAGCCAAAACAAGTGTGTTATCACTGTGTTACCATTGATGAAAATAACTGTCTGAGATTATTTGTTTTTGTCACTTATATTTTATATTTACAGTATTTGGTAGACGCCCTTACCCCGAGCGACTTACATAATGATCTCACTATACATCCAAGCACTTGAGTTTTAAGGGCCTTGCTCAAATAATGGTAGCTTGGTGGTGCTGTGGTTTGAATCTGGGACCTTCTGCTCCATAGTCCAACCACAGAGCTACCCCTGCCCCTTCATCAGTCAGAGTGAGACCATGACTCTGTCTGTACACTCCATCTTCTGTAGGCCAGCTTCCCCTTTTATAAAGATCACTGAAAGGCTTGTATTAATCCTTTCGCTGTTCTCCATATTTAGTACAGTAAGTTCTTTATGCTCTTGTCAGGTTTGTGTAGATTTGGCATGGAGGATATCTCAAACTCTCCTACCTGGTACTCAGTTTCATAACTTTAACCTCCTGTTAAAGAAGCAAACACACAAGTGACCTTTTTGTGTGCAATGTACAATATCCGTTTCTGTTTTAGAGTGGACATGGTACATAAAATTCACTTCTTAGTTATATTTAGATGAAAAAAAGGGAAAAGAAAACCATTTCCTGCTATTTGTTCTTTGTTTCCTATTTTTTTGTGTTGTAATGCATTATCTGAGATGTACAGAATTTCAGCTGGAGCATGAACACACACACACACACACACACACACACACAACACACACTTTGAGGGAGATTGTGTGTAACTTGTGTCAAAAAAATGGGACCTTTTGAAGTATACTGAAAATATATTAGTTGAAAGAAAAGGGTGGATGTTAAGTGGATGGATAATGTCAAATGAGATAAAAGTAGAAAAATGCATCTCAATGGGTATGTTCACATCACAAGCCACATTCTTCCATTCAGATCAAGAAAGGACAGATTTAGAGGACAGATTCGCGCATCATGATGATGCATCTGTCCTCTAAAACGCATTGATGCGTCTTTGCCCGCACCATCTGGTTTAAAACACAGCGTATATTTATGTGTCCACTCGTTTATTTCAAATAAAAGATGCAATTTTAAAATGCAAAAATATGCTTGAGATTTTGCTCTGAAGGACGCAATACACATAAAATTGTAATTTTGATTTACAAGCCTGAAGTGAGTCAAATCAGATTTTTTACTCTAATGAGACTATGAAATTACTGCACTGTGCAGGAAATATGAAATTGCCAGTGCTAGTGTTGATTTCCCGTCGCTTGCTGATTTTGGGATTTGTCCGTTCCTGTCCCAAGTTCTCGAGAAATTCCCAGTTCAGCGGTTGTGTTTTCTCCTTGTTGTAGGTCCAAGTCATTCAGCAATAGTGTGCCACTAGAAACACAACCAAAAAAAGGCAAAGGTGAAAGGATTTCATTGTTTTTGCTACAATGGGGGCACATTAGAGGCAGCTAAGGGGGGCCTCATTCAAGTGACCCAATCAGGCTGCGTTCCAGCGACAGCTTAATTACCTGCTCCTGTAACAGTAATCATGCTTAAATATTTATAATAGGAAAGTGTTTGCATGTTGGGGGGTGGCGGGGGAGGGCGCTGGGGGGTAAGGGGGTTCTTTTGTTTAGACTTGACCTTTCTGCCAGCCTCATTAACATGAGCTTATTAGCTCGCTTTTCTTTCACAGAGGCCTCGGGCCGTTATTGATTTTGATTACACCCGCGAATGTAGGTTAGAGCGAGAGAAATAAAATGACATGAGCTTATCAATGTTGCAGTGGGGATTGAAGGGAATTACAGAATGAGTGTGTGTGTGAGAGAGCGAGAGTGTGTGTTATTATGTTATTCTGACTGACTCTTTATCTTCAGTTTGCACCCATTGTCTTTAATCGACTGTGAACGTGTCAGGTTTGCTCCCGGTACGTACGGCTTTTGTGGGCTCAGTGCTTTGAGCGACTGGAATGATTGGATTGGATTTTTTTCTTGTTTATAGTGAATTACCGGTGTCCTGTCCAAGTACACACACACACACCCCACAGAGAGCTCCCCTTAGGGCGCGCAAACGCCCTCAATCACAAACAAAACACACAAAAGGTCTTTTATGTAAAAATGGAGTGCATAGTGTTTCCTGAAGAAGGACGACAAGCAGACCGTCAAGTCTTTCTTAACACGTCTCTTCTTCCTCGTCCTTTCCCTCTTCTTTTATCTGTTTTCCACGTTTAATTCCCCAGTAGAATGTTCTGAAAGGAGTTTCCTGGTCAGTCCTCACAGAGCAATTTTATTTCCCTCCGCTGCTCCGCTGTTTAATATTACCCATTAAAATTACATCCTGAACGGAGCTGCCAATCATTCCCCCCCCTTGTGTAGCTTGAAAAAGCCATAACTCTCCATCACACCACCAACACACACAGCTCCCTATTAACCTCCACTGACTCCCACTGCGATCGATGTACCATATAGCCACATATCACACACTCCATCCACTAAGCGTGACCACGGAAAATCTGAGAGCAGCTTCAGGTCCGATATTGCCGCCGAAGGTCTGTAGGCTCTGCTGATCTGGGATCAGATATATAGATTTGCGCTCTCTTCATTTCACACGCTGATACTGCAAAAAACGGAGAGACATTTCAAAAATGGCTGAACCTCATGCTCAACCTTTAGCAGTATTTATGGGTCACAGATGTTACTCGGCTTTATTTGTGTCCAAAGGCTGCTTGATTTACAGTATCTGATAAATACGGATGGAACGAAACACTTAGAGGCATGCCGTTAGAGGAAAAAAAAAAAAACAGGAGTTGAAGGACAGCACATTATCGAGTGTTTTATCCCTGTATTTCCCAATCTGACAAATACTGTTTAGAAATCGCAATGCAAAGAAAAAAAATGTGTTATCAACTGTTTATTGTATTTTTCTTTATTCAGAACAAAAAGCAGCTGTGTTGATCTATTGTATATATAGAAGCTTATATATTAGTATATTAGTGCTTATATATTATATATTGCAATATATGAATGGATGCAATGAAGACAAACACCATTATATTTATAGTTTATTGAAACATTATTGAAACTTTAGGCATGTTTAAGAATTATACACACACTTTTACTTTGTCTTTAACTTTTGCTCTGATTAAAGTTCCTTTTGTTTGAACTACATTAACATATAAGAAAATGGAGAAAAAAGAATATATATATTCAATATATTATGAAAATTCAATATATTATGAAGTATATTGTTGAATATAGAATTTCATACATTTAGAAATACATTTGAATATATTTTAATATAGCGGCAATTCCTTATGTATTTTTCGATATATTGTAATATATGAATACAATTTATTATTCTGCGTATTGTGAATATTTTTCTTAATTCTAAATATCATTTTTCTGTTAATTATTAGTTAGTATCAGTTAGTGTAGCAATGAGGAATACTAACATTATAAAATATTTTCAATTTACCAGTAGATCATTATATTAAATAATTTAATATATTGACAGTTAATATATAGAGAAATATATTTTCTTTGTGTACGGGGAGGTCCCAGAAGTCATTCATGAAAAAGTGGCATGGAGTCAAACATAGATCTAAAAAATCTGATTAATTTAATGATTGAATAAGTCCTGTGAAAGTTGAGTCCAAAAAGTTGAGAGAGAGGGATACTCCCAAAAAACATTTTTTAGAAATGTACCCAAAGATCCGTGAGAAGAAAGATTACATTTTGGGGAAGAGGACAGATTCATATAGAAATGTTTCTTACGAGTCAACCCTTTGTAGACCCTTCGTAACAGTTTTCAGTGTACCATTTTATGATTAGGGTTTTTTGAAGACGATTTAAACATCCCCCACTCCTGATCCGAAAATAACACATGCGCATCCTTATTAACATCGTTTGCCCAGACATACAATATAAGGGTTTGTATAAATGCTCAAGCAGAAACCAATAGATTACTGAAACAGATGAGGGAGAATTCTCAGAAGGGAGGATTAATTTGCGTAAAGGGTGTGTAGATAATTGACAGTCCCAGGGCACCATATACGCCCAAAGGGCCGATCTAATACATAAAAAAAGAGGTATGAAATAAACCACATTTAAGATATTTTAGGTGACGTGAATGCATTGCAAAGTGCTTTACAGACTGGAGAATTCATTTAAACACCAAAAAAAAAAAAAAAAAGCAAACAAGGAATTTTATTTAACATTACAATGCAAAAGTATTGTATACAGTAGGTTCCCTTTGTGGCCTCTTGGGGCCTGGATCCACAATACCTCTGGGGTGTGCTGTGGTGTCTGGTACCAGGACAGTGAAACCTTTGGATGATGTGGATTCTGGGATTCTGCCCCTCTGGATCAGAGAAATTTGTCTGCCAGATCATATGGGTGCTCACTCAGATTATGATCTAGGGAGTTTATACCGTAGACTCGCTCTTTGGTTGTTGGACCCTGTGCATGGTGGGCTGTGGTGCACTGGCTGGTCTGGTGCCTTTCTATTGTGACCAGCATTGCATTGCAGAAATTTTCCACAGATTTGTGCTACATTGGCTTTTCTGTAGGATGGGCTGGCCTTTTCCCCCAGCGGGCCTTGGTGGACCTTAGGTGCCCATTATCCTGTCACTAGTATATAATTGGTGATCAGTGTTAATGCGTTAATGTTTTGTGATATTACGGGTAAACCTTAGTCAGAGGCGGGTAAACCCTAGTCAGAGGCGGGGAAACCTTAGTCAGTGGCGGGGAAACCTTAGTCAGTGGCGGGGAACCCCTAGTCAGAGGCGGGGAACCCCTAGTCAGAGCCGGGGAAACCCTAGTCAGAGGCGGGGAAACCACTAGTCAGAGGCGGGGAAACCACTAGTCAGAGGCAGGTAAACCACTAGTCAGAGGTGAGTAGCCACTAGTCAAAGTCAGGCAAATGCATGTCAGAGCAGGGTAAATGCTCATCCAAGTGCCGTAATTGCTAGTAAGAGGTGGGTAAACACCCCACCCCACTAATCAGAGATGGGTAAATGCTGGTCAAAACTTTTAAATGATATTTCAGAAATTTAGGAGATGCGTACCCTCTGACCTTTGAGTAACAGCTACTGTCAGTACCGTGTGTGCCAATATTTATTGCCACGGCTGAGATTCCCATGACTATATCACATCTTATCACCTCACATCACATCACACACGCCTGATGACAGTGGCACGTGCTCCGGTTTTGGTTTAATAACCGTTCAAACACAATCATCGGTGAAATTGAGTTGAGGGAAAGGCGGGCTGATTGATAGGCAGTCATGGCGCCGAGGCATTCGGCGTGTCAGTCATGAGCGAGGTGCGCCAGCATGCTGTTCACCAAGCATGTAATGTGCTCCACTCAAGATCAGGGTCAGCGGAAGTCAATTTATTTCACCTGTGTGAAGGGATTCTTCGTATCCCTGCGGTGTGATTTAGATGCCTGGTTAAAGCTACTATTATTGTTATTATTATCAACATCATTATTATTATTAATAGTAGTAGCAATTCCTCAGTGTTGTCGTTCCTCACACAGGATCTCTTGAGACATTACAAATCTTGCATCCTGTAGGCTTTAAATCCATGAGGGAAACAAGGTGGGGTACACTCTGGATGGGATGCCCACCCATCGCCGACCACAAGGCCAGGTTAAGTGAATAAATAGAAAGATTGGATGTAGTTCACATTTGCAGTGTGTGTGTGTGTGTGTGTTAAGACAGAGGGCCTTGTGCATGTCCACAGAAGGAGACACTCCACCCCAGTAATCAGGGCTTCAGGACAAAGGCAGCCATCCATAAATTGTATTACCTACTTATTTATTTCTTTCGCACCCAATTGACTCTGAATTGCTCCGAACAACCCGGTGGACAGCCGCACTCCTGTGACTCTGCTTTATTCTCATTAACATGGACAGGAGTCTCTCTCAGAGACCCTCTCCACCACTTCCTGTCAATCTTTCACTCTTTCTCACTCACTTCATGGCTCACTGGTTTTACTGTAGAAGTCTCTGTTCAGCGCTGCTGCAAGGGCATCGAGCCTGGTCCACCACACACACACATGCACATACTGTACACACCATACAGTAAGAGAGTAATGGATTGATAATTGAGCCTTCGGATGTGTCAAAAGACATCAGGACTGTATTAAGGGTCTAAGAATCCAACTCCATCATCGCACCACTTCATGGTCCAAGGATTAGAGAAATGGAGTAGGAACAAGCAAACAAACAAGGGAATCAAGACTATACATTTGTTAGGAATGTTCAGGTTAAACAGGTAATGTGTCCTAAACAAATACAAATGCAAATATGGATAGTGGGAGCACTGTAATTTTTTTTTTATAGAACCTTGTCAAAGAATTGACTGCAATTCTGTCAGGATGCAACAAAATACCAGCATTTACAGCATCCATAAAAAGACTAGTTTTGTAACAGACAAATCGCAGTCACAGGAATCACTGATCTTCATAAGTCAGTGTGCCAAAAGACATCACCCTGTGTACATCGGGAGGGCTAGCAGCAGTTGCACCTGGTGCGTTAACGCGTCCGCGATTTCATTATGGACAGGAAGTTGGAACAAAGAGCAAACGTGAAATTCTTTGTGAAACTTGGCAAATCTGCCACAGAGTCCTGGTTCGATTCCGTCTCTGTGTGCATGGAGTTTGCATGTTCTCCCCATGCTTGGTGGGTTTCCTCCGGGTTTCCTCCCCCAGTCCAAAGACATGTAGATTAGTCTAATTGGCGTTGCCCATACTGTGTGAGTGTGTGTATGTGTGACCTGCGATGGATTGGCACCCTGTCCAGGTTTTACCCCGCCTCGTGCCCCAAGCCTCCTGGGATAGGCTCCAGGCCCCCCGCGACCCTGAATCCAGGATAAAGTGGTATAGACGATGAGTGAGTGAGTGAATTTGATAGAAAATATGGCAGTGCCAAGAAGGCTACTCAGGTTTGGACATCATTACTGTACAACATTTGTACATAAAGTAATGCAAAAGTGGGCAGGACTTTTTTTTTTTTTTTTTAATTTCTGACAAAGGTACTACTCAACATGGTCTCAAACACAAGCCTTGCAATTGCACCTTTGGTGAAGCCAACTTTGAAAATCCTTTTTGTCGCAGATTATGGTCTCCCACGGCGCTACAGAATGTTCACGGAGACGACACCATTGACAGGAGAAATGTGCACAGATGGATGAAGACGTGTAAAGAACGAGAAACCAGCATTAAATAGAAACAACACGGCAGGAGACCATCAACTGTGACAAAGTTGATTTTTTTTAAAGAGCATTCGAGATTTCAACAACCTATGTCAGTTAATTAAAAAGTTATGCATTACTTTTAGTACAGCCTTTGTATTTTTGCAAGCAGTCACAAACTCTTAATCAAGAATCATTTAAAGCATATGACAAAAAAAAAAAGATGGAACAAAGCGAGAATCGCTAGGAGTGAGACTTTGAGTGAGTGTGTGAAATTCCAATGATTTGTAAATTAAAATTTCCAACCTCCAACTAGGAAAAACAAAAGAGAACTTGAAGGTCTCCTCATGTCCGAGTTCAACATATGAAGTCAAATACACATGGCCGCTCACAACATCAGGAGTGAATGCAGTAGATGTGTATACAGTTATTACTAATGATATGTAATTATATTACACTCTACAGTATGAACAATCATTGCACGTATTATCACTCATCACGGTTCATGGAGGTTTATTTTTTTCCCACTTATTATTTTTTTCCCACTTATTATTTTTTTCCCAGGCTTGATCACACTGAGGTCATAAAGTCTGAGTTCTGTCTTCCGAGGTTAAATCGAATGCAGCAATCGAAGTCTGGTGGATGTTGATGCCTTTAAATCATATCAGAAATATAAAGGTAAGCCTTTATATATCAGAAATATCAGAAATATAAAGGTACAGCTTACATATGCATATTTTTCTACAACCCCAAAATATTCAAGCAAAAACAAAAAGTAATAGCACCCCGTGATATAAATGTGTGGTAAAAATGTGTAGTAATTCTACAAAAAAAAAACTAACTAGCCAAAACGTTATCATTGATGATAAAAAAGAAAATAACCACAAAATATATTTTCTTACACCGTCCAATATTTTCTTTCCAACCCAAACCTAGTTTGACATCATCATAACTTCCTCCATATTTGTTTACATTTAGTCCTTTAGCAGACTCTCTTATCCAGAGCGACTTACAGTTTTATCTCGTTATACTGTACATCTGAGCAGTTGAGGATTGAGGATTAAGGACCTTGGTCAAGGGCCCAACTGGGACAACTTGGTAGTTGTGGGATTTGAACCTGGGACCTTCCAAAACATAGTCCAATGCCTTACCCCTGACCCTGTTCTGACGAATTTACGAGGAAGACATGGTGCAGCGTGGTATCCTGGGAATAAGTGATGTCATTGAAAATATAATGTGCTAGGAAACAGAGGCTAGTGGGAAAATTTTATGTGGGAGTTCCTGATGAGAATAAAAACTAAGTTGGATTTAAAAAGATATTGGCACACATATACACCTACTTAATCACCACACGCCTAATATTGAGTAGATTTGAGTAGACCGCCCCTCCACGGTGATGCCTTTTCATCAATTTGGTCTACAGTGCCTCTTCTATTGGATCAGACTACACGGGCCAGCCTTCACTCCCCATGTGCAACAGTACACCTCGACCACCCATGGCCCTTCCTCCAGTTCACAGGTTTTCCTTTCTTAAATAACTTTTGGTATGTCCTGACCACTGAAGACCAGGAACATCTCACAAGAGTTTTTGGAGTTGTTCTGACCCAGCTGTCTAGCCATCTCAATGGCCCTTATTTTTAATATCTCGTTACAATGGCGGCTGGAAGTGGGTGGGATATAATAGGCAGCAAGTGAACCTTTTTTTCTTGAAGTTGATGTGTTGGAAGCAAAAAAAAAAATGGGCAAGCGTAAGGATCTGAGTGACTTTGACAAGGGCCAGATTGTGATGGCTAAAGGACCGAATCAGAGCAACTCCAGAACTGCAGCTCTTTGTGAGATGGCCAGGACATACCGAAAGTGATCCAAGGAAGGAAAACCAGTGGACTGGATGTTTACACAGTGTTCACATCATGACGACACTCGCAATGGACGTGCCGTGTATATCCTGATATTTAAATATTAGCATGCGCTGCAGAGCGCCTGTAGCAGAAACTTGAGGGAAGCATGAGGGACGTGAAGGACACACGTGAGAAAATTAAGGATTGCAGGGAAGAGGAAGAGAAAGTAAAGAAACATGGGATGAGAGTGAGTCTCATAAAGGTTGTAGGGTTGAGATGTGAGTGTGTGTGTGTGTGTGTGGGGGGGGGGCTTCATTGCACACGGTTCTCCTTCATTTGCTCTCTGTTTAAGGTGCTCAAGGCTGAAGATCAGATCGGGAATGAGCGTGAAGACAGCCTTAGGCACACGCATACATATACAAACACACACACACACACACGTAAAACATCTCTGCTCATCACCAAAAATTAACAAAAAGAGCAAATTACGTTTAAAGATTCCGGTCAGACGCTAACTCTGAGAGACAGCACCCAGAGATGCTATTCATTTAGATTTATTTTAATATATAATACATTAAATATTTAAATAATGGATGTGACCCTGAAAACTGTATCTGTCTATAAACCTGCTGTCATTCATAGCCTACGGTTATTTCTATTTTGCATCCATGTTTGTTAAACCTGTTCCTTAATTAACTAACATGGAAACCAGGGCAAGATTAGATTTTAGTAAATAAAGCATTTCTTTACACCTTTAGTAAAATATATTACTATATATATTTTAAATGCTCAAAATCCAAAATTTATCTCTTGTCCAGCGACGTCCGGGTTTTCCTAGACCGCTTCACATTTACAAATTTAGTACCATTAGAAGAAAAAAACAGACAAGCGCGGAGGTGTAGTGGTTAGTATGTCGCTTCGCACCTCCAGGGTCCGGGTTCGGTTCCCGCCTTGGGGTATGTGTACATGGAGTTTGGATGTTCTCTCTGTCCCTGGTGGGTTTCCTCCCATAGTCCAACGACATGCAGATTAGGCTAATTGACATTTCCAAACTGTGCCCAAATTGTGAATGTTGAGGTCTGAACATACAAAATGGAGATGAATCCAATGACCACCATTGGCCTCCATGGTCTCTAGTTGTACTACAGAGGTTCCTAGATTGATGCATGGAAGGAAGGAAGAAAAAATTCACATTACATCACATGGCTTAGAGTAATTTGTGGTAACTATGGTAACCAAACACTAAACTATGAAATTACAAATGGGGTCGCTCATTAGCATTTAAATTGAAGGATGATGTTTACAAGAGCAAAAAAAAAAAAAAAAAAAGGTTACAGGTAGAGAAGTATGGTTAAAGACTAGAGAGATGTATTAAAACAATGTTTGTACTGAAAATATATTAAAAGCAATCAAAACTGTTTGGAAGTGAAGCAATTAGATTTATTTGCACATGCTGCTTATACTGTGATGCTATGGAAAATGTCAAAAGATCAACCCCATGGACTTACAGTATAAACCACTGAACATGGTCAGTACGTGCAGATCCAGATGTGCTCTTAAGATGTGCGCTGCAAATCTGATATATCTCATTTTGATAAAGGCTTAAGTTTGGAATTTGTTTCTGAGACAAATTTAATTTCATTATAAACTTCACAAATCCTTTTTTCATTAAAGAATCAAAATGAATTCTACCCTCAGATCAAAACTGAAGGTAGGCCGCGGATATATCATGTACTGTTCTGCCATGCACTCTCTTTTCCTCCTCTCTTTCATGTGTGTACCCTGAGGATCTCTCCGTCAGCTCGCCACTGTGTACTGAAGCTCACTTAATCACTGTGTATAATCAGCGGCGTGATGGAGAAGGTTGCACCGTTTCCAATTCTCAACTCAAATATGTGCTCATCACAAAGAGAGAGCGAGAGAGAGAGAGAGAGGCTGTCGGAAAAATCCATCAGATGGTAGAAAATAAATCAAATTTCTCCCAGACGCCTCTCTAATATTCAAATTGCACGTCCACGGTTAAACCAATGCTTCATTTGTATTTAAATTTGGCAAAACCGAGTCTTATTGATTGCTCAACAGTCTGGGGAGGGGGCAGAGGGTCGGAGGGGTTTGTAGGAGAGAGAGAGAGAGAGAGAGAGAGAGAGAGAGAAGAGGCTGTAGATGTCTGGCTGCACTGTCGGTGTTCACAGAGTCAATAAAACATACACAACCTCAATTATTCCATTAAACAGAAACATCACATTATCACAGAGTGTGACTGAGTCAACACGACTGTCGACAGATTCTGATGAAGTTTATATCAAACACTGCATATTCAATGCGCGAGAGTGAATTACTGTCTGAATATGTGTGTGTATGCATGCTGTGTGAGTCAAGGAGGAGTGATTGGAAAATGAAGTGCAGAGTATTTTAAATAAAGAATAAAAGACTTTAGGGTGTGCTGTGTTGGAGAATTCACTGGGTGTGCTTAAACAAGCCAATCACCGGCTAAGATTAAACAAAGAAATCACTGGGTGTAATTAAACAAACTAACCAATGTGTGTACCTAAACAAACTAATCACTGAGTATAATTAGTCAAAATAATCACTGGGTGTAATTAACCAAACTAATCACTCGGTGTAAGTAACTAAACTAATTACTGAGAAAACATAAACAAACTAATCACTGGGTGTACCTAAACAAACTAATCACTGGGTGTATTTAAACAAACTAATCACTGGGTGTATTTAAACAAACTAATCACTGGGTGTATTTAAACAAACTAATCACTGGGTGTATTTAAACGAAGTAATCAATGGGTGTACTTAAACAAACTAATCACTGGGTGTACCTAAGCAAACTAATGACTGGGAGTAATTAACCAAACTAATCAATGGGTGTACATAAACAAACTAATTATTGAATAAAAATAAACAAACTAATCACTAGATGTACCTAAGTAAACGAATGACCTAAGTGAGCTAATGACTGGGTAAGCCTTAACAAACTGAGTATAGTTAACCAAACTAACATCTGCTTATATCTATGCAAACTGATCATTAAGTACATCAGTACAATACAATCACTGGGTGTACATAAACAAACTAATCACTGGGTGTACCTAAACAAACTAATCACTGGGTGTATCTAAACAAACTAATCATTAGGTGTACATATACAAACTAATCACTGGGTGTATCTAAATAAACTAATGACTGGGTGTACCTAAACAAACCAATCACTGGCTATATTTAACCAAACTATTAACTGGATAAACCTAATCACTTGGTTTCCGTAATCAAACTAATCACAGATTATACTGAAATAAACAAATCATATGATCTATGTAAAGAAAAAAAAATTAGTTACACCTAAACAAATTCATCACTGTGTATACATAAACAAACCTGAATACTGTGTATAACTAAAGGAACTAATAACTGGGTATATCCAAGATAACTAATTAAACATTATACCTAACCCAAATTATCAGAGGGCATAACTAAATGAGACAGCTTCTAACATGTAACACGATGTAACACAATGAACACAACCAGATAACAAATCAACAAGAAGACAAGAGCAGAGACGTGGCCAGAACAAAAAGCTGGATTATTGTATTAAGTTTAAGAAAAAGACAGAAAAGAGCCTGGCAAAAGGAACGACTGTTTATAACTGCTATAGTGCAAGTGAACCTGTTTTGCTGTTGTTTCGCAGCATTAAATGTAACAATAAACAGACAAGCAAGTACACAGTGTCTTGCTTCTAAAATAAATAAATAAATAAATAAATAAATGTGATCAGGGCTGACTGCCATGCTCTAAGATGCATAAAACGCTTCAGGGCGTGCTGTTATAGGGAAATAATGAACTTCCAGGTGGAAACAGTTACTTCGCTTCATTACACCGTGCTGTTGTCGATGATGCATCAGCACCTACTGCGTTCACGGTGTATGCACAAAATGTCCACAATGCACTGTGAGCAGAAGAGTTCATTACAGAGACAATTAATGTGTGTGATCATGGCTTTTATTTGTGTGTGTGTGTGCGTGTGTGTGTGTGTGTGTGTGTGTGTGTGTGTGCACTGACTCTGTGAGACTGCAGTGTGTAGTGATTGCTCTCCTCAGCCCAATTGATGGTGCCTCGTTCTAATGAGAGACCCTGGGAACAGGAGCGCTTCTGCTGCATGCCGCAGTACACACACACACACACACACACACACACACACCTCAAAGCAGACATGGGAGAATGGCACGTTTCTCCAGATACAACTTTATTCTGTGCTACACAGGCGAGATGAATCCTCAGGGATGACTTTGTTCACCGGTGTTATTGTAACACACACAGACTCTCGGCACTATTCCTTTTATTTTCCTTTCCTCCTTTTCTTTAAACCAGTAACGTAAAATCACTACTACTTCTGCCAAGAGCAACTTAATTTATATATTACGAGTACATCCACACTAATTTTACACAGCACTGCACACACCCTGATACACAGGAGCGCATCTTTAACATTAGTGTCAGAGATTACGTAAAAAGCTCTGTTAAAACCTGTTTATTATTTACATGTGTATGAAAGCATTATGACTTATTATTGAACCTAGACAGCTTTTTTTATTTTAATTAATAGAACGTTTCATCAACAAAATGCATTTCCATTCAAATTTAATTCAATAGAATTTTCTTTGTATAGCGATTTTAACAATCGACCTTGTCGCAAAGCAGCTTTATATAATCAAAATAATTATTTAAGTTTGTATGGAATGTGAACATGTATGAATCAGAATGATCAGACTGTCCCTGATGAGCAAGTCGAGGACGACGGCGACTGTGGCAAGGAAAAACTCCCTGAGATGGTAATAGGAAGAAACCTTGAGAGGAACCAGACTCAACWGGGAACCCATCCTCATCTGGGTGATAACGGATAGCAGGGATTGATCAGCATCATACTGTAAGTAAGAGTAAGAGACTGGGAGTTCAGTATAACAGGAGATGTGTTTAAGTTAATATGAGTTCCAGTTTGTTATTGGAGGCTCAGGTAGACTATCACTAAAAGAATCACAGAATTCAAAATTATTTACACACTGACTTGTTTTTGAGTTCGGATTAAACCTATTTCAATTTAAGTCACCAGTCAAACATATAAGATCTTTAATAGTACTGGATGCAACAACAACAACAACAACAATAATAATAATAATAATAATAATAATAATAATAATAATAATAATAATAATACAGACCATTTTGACTATACAGTTTAAGAACAATCGCCCTGGAGGAAACATCTGCACTGTGATCTGTATTCAGAGTCCAATTGTTACGTCAATATTACACACACACACACACACACACACACGATTTCGTCGATTCGAGAGGGAAGTCAGGCATATTCAGGCTATAGGAGGCTTGTATGTTGCTGTATACTGTATATAGTCATAGTCGTAATGATCACATGAACAATGACACATTAATTTAATTTAACACAAAGTTTTGTTACAGATTTATTTATCAGCGTATAACATGGCACTTGGGCGGCACGGTGGCTTAGTGGTTAGCACTTTGGACTTGCACCTCCAGGGTCTGGGTTCGATTCCCATCTTGGGCCTGTGTATGTGCATGTTCTGTGAGTTTGCATGTTTTCCCTGTGCTTGGTGGGTTTCCTTCAGGTACTCCAGTTTCCTCCCACCGTCCAAGGACATGTACATTAAGCTAACTGATTTTGATCCCAAATTGCCCGTAGTGTGAGTGAGTGTGTGTGTGTCTGTGCCCTGTGATGGATTGGCACCCCATCCAGGTTGTACCCTGCCTCGTGCCCTAAGTCTTATGGAATTCGGCTCCAGGCCCCCGTGACCCTGAATACAGGATAAAGCAGTATAGATTAAATCACAATGCAAACTATATTTTGTAGTTTTTGTCTTTATCATGCTCAGACATTTAATTGTGAACAAAATAACGTTAATTTAACTTCTTTCGTGGTTAGCACTGTCGTCTTGCACCTCCAGGGTCCATGTTCTAGTCCCGCCTCGGGGTCTGTTCTCCCCGTGCTTGGTGGGTTTCCTCTGGGTACTCCGGTTTCCTCACACAGTCTAACTGGTATTCCCAAATTGCCAAGCAAAGATCCTACCTCAGTCATAGAAATACAAATAAATAAATAAATCTAATGATCATCATTGGCCTACATGGTCCCTGTTTGAGGTACAGAAGTTCCTAGATGGATGGATGGATTATATATAATATATATTAGTATAGTATAGTATTACATGCATATATGTGTATATAATATTAACCTCAAACGGCGTTTAAAAGGTCACACCTCTGTTTTACTTACCCTCCCCCAAACATACACGTATTTAACTCTCATAAATTCTGAACAAGGTGAGATCTGAATACAGATGTGTGCACTTTGCGTGTTAAATCTGCCCTACACACGCTTACCTCATCCCTGGATACGACTCTCTGATCTGTGTATTTATATGCCGGCTGTTAGACTCTATCTCACTTCATAGAGGCGTGATACTGTCACTGTACTCTAACGCACACATCAACTTGTCCCAAGCACACATTTGTGTGTGTGTGTGTGTGTGTGTGTGTGTGTGTGTGTGTGCACAGTTTGCAGTAGCTGGCTCTTGAATGCATGCTGCATTCCTAATAAAGTCTTTAATGTGTCAGCGGCTCATGGCTGCTGAACTGCAGTGTGTGAAACTGTCCTTTAAATGTCACCTTGTGAAAATGCAGCACGGCTCTGGCACAACTCGCGAACGCTCGCACGTGCACGTGAATGGAGAAGCAGTCTCAGCAGTGACATGTTATTGCGGTACCAGCAAGAATACTTACACAAGCCATGTCTTCATAGTGTTTGCCTAACTTTCCCAGATAGCGTCCCTGCCTGCAGCGCCCCTCCTTCTCCCCCCCTCTTTAAACCCTAATGGATGCGAGGGCAGCGTACAGTTATACTATTAGGGGTAAAAAATGATCTCCACCCATGTCCCTTGGCTACACATGGGCCTATTAATGCCAATCAGGAGCAGGAGGAGATTATGATCTAAGCCAAGCACCATGTCTTGGAGATGGAGAGATCATATCGTCTCTCTGCTTTCAATCAATACAGGCTGATTCTAATAACCATTGATTGCATCAAACCCACGGTCCCCAAATCCCAAATGCGATTATATAATGGGCTGCCGTGACACTTTATTGAAAACAATGAGTCTGACACTGAGGCATGGGGAGAAGGGAGGAGGAAGTATTCATCTTACTGTGTCACTTTATTTCGCCACGCTCCTCCATCTACCTGCTCTGCGGATTTCTGATGTGATACATAACCGTCTGTCTGCCAGTCTTAGGGCTATATTGTGTTTTGCGTTAAATGTTGTATGAGTCTTGTGGTCGTGGCATATTTCATAAAACACTTTCACATGGTCCTGGTTTCAAACAGTGAAGGAATTTGAAAATTCCTCAGATAAAGAAACCTCTTAAGCCCAAAAATTACAGTAGAAGGTCAAAAGAGCTAAAATTATAGCAGTTAGCAGCGAGCTATTCTGCTAATACGACAGAATAATTAATGCAAATTAGTGAATTAAATACCACACTCTGAAATTCTTTCATTTGTTAACAATGCTCATTATACCACTTACATCTTTAGCGATATCAACTGCACTCCAAAGGGGATCATGGGAAAGCGATACCAGGGACTACCAGTTAGCAAAGTTCTTCTTTTTTTTTCTTCTTTTCTTTTTTTTTTGTAGCCTAAATGTATTTTAGCTTGTTTTAGGTACGCGAGTGAATGTTTAGCGGCACGGTGGCTTAGTGCTTAGCACTGTCACCTTGCACCTCCAGGGTTCGATTCCCATCTGTGTGTAGTTTGCTTGTTCTCCCCGTGCTTGGCGGGTTTCCTCTGGGTTCTCAGTTTTACTCCCACAGTCCAAAGACATGCAGATTAAGCTAAGTGGCGTTCCCAAATTGCCTGTAGTGTGTGAATGTTGACTGGAGGTCCCACCACGGTCGTAAGATGGGAATAAATACAACGGTAATCACCATTAGCCTCCACAGTCCCTAAATGGACTACAGAGGTTCCTACTGTACATGGATCAATGGAATTAATGTTTTACAGCATAGCAAAGTACAGTATACTAATCTTAAACATTAATCGTAATATAAATCTTTATGCTCCCTAGCAACCTAATAAGTGTTTTTTTTTCATGGACACATAGCTGTTTAGACCAAACCACTGAATATGTGAGTTCTCATCACACTGTGTGTGTGTGTGTATAAAAGAATAATCTTACATTCATTATTAAACTTAACCTTAGAGCTCTGATTTCCAAACTCAGATTTCTGCTGTGCATTTTCAACCAGGCAACTTCCCCAAGCGTTTAACTGATCTCCGTTTTTTATTTTATTTCTTTTAATCACGTTTCTTCCATGGCGTTGACGGTCTTGGATTCTACAAATTTCAAATCTCCTGAGTTGTTTTCTTTGCTTGATTCATGGCAGTAATTTGACCCTTCTGGAACAATGACTTGGTTTAGGACCAGGCATTGTATATGTGTCAAGTTCACAAATATCTATCTGCCTTATCTCCCTGATTAATCATGTAAGGTTAACTGTTTTTTTCTTGGACAGAACAGTCTCCCTGAAAATCTCATTTGAACCCCTGGATACGGTGCCAGTATTAGTACAGTGATGCATGGCTTCTCCTGGCTTTTATGGCAGATTCAAGTGTTTTAATAGAAGGAATGATGAATGCTCATAAGACAACAAACATTTAATATGTCATTTTAGATTCCACTTGGACACTGTGTCTCTCGTGGGATGAAAGGGAGTATGGACAGACAGGCTTTTTGCGCAGAAAACAAATATCCCTGTTTATTGGACAGCAAGATATTTGCTTGTCCCGCTTGGAAGCACATGTTTCCTATATAAAGATTGGAAGCTCTGTAAAAAAAAAAAAAAAAAAGGGTGGAACCTCATAACCAAAGCAACATGACTGTAATGACAACCCGAGAAACTCACTATAGCGTGCTTTTTATCACTTACATTGGGAAATACAGTTTCTGCTAGTTCACTTGGAGTATCTCTGCCTGTCTTGTGGAAGAAGGCGGTTTGATTCACACCTGGGATTTATATCCAAGTCAGGGCACTCTTCCTGCCAGTCCCAAGCCTTCCTGCAAACCTCCCTCAACACCAAAGAGCCTGGCTTTCCTATATTTTTAATGTAGTGTTGATGAATAGTTCTCTAGACTTCCTGAAGGATTTTTTTTTGTCCCTACTTTTCAGCCAAGTCCCTGTACCTGGGCAGTTTCAAGGAATTTTTTTCAAGGAAATTTTTTTTTTTTTTTTCAATCACAGTGACCTTTGATTCATTCAAGCTTAAAACAAAAAACTAGAAACCTAACTTAAGGAACACGCCAGTGAGAAACAGGTGTAGATGATGACAGCCTGTCGCAGTAAAACATTTGTTCCCATTACTTTAGTTTAATTTAATTTAATGTGTAGAAATTGGGGTAACTTCTACAGTGAAATTATTAGCTAATAATAATTAGTTATTTAGTCGCTTAGCAACTTTTTAGCATGATATGCTAGGCACTACGTTTGTGAACCTGACTTTGGAAAATAAGCAACAGGACACTGGACTGATAAATCAAAACATGCTCTTTGATTTGATGGCGTGCACTGTGTGGTGGTTAATTCACGTCTGAAAATGATTCCTCACGTTCCCAGAGCCACCATCTTTCACAATCTGAGTCCTGGAATGTTTCCTGTACCATCAGGGAAGAAAACGTCCATAGATGTGATAATCTGGACATTCAGGTGGTCCGCTGACTTCATTTTATTGCCACATAACGTTGCTGAGTCTCGACCTGAGCGGCTGAAGCAACCAAAGATCACAACACTGTCTCCAGAGGCTTGTACAGTGGACACTATGCATGATGGGTGCATGGCTTCATGTGCTTCACTTCTTACCCTGACACGCCCATCGCTCTGAAATAGACTCAATCTGAACTCTTTCCGTCTCTCCAAAATCAGATGTTTATGCTCCGTGGCTCTCAAACTGAAGCCTTTTTTTCTGTTGAGTCTCAAGTGTTTTTCTTATGGACACACAGCTGTTTAGCCCCAATCCTGTGAGTTCTCAACACATCATGTGTGTGCATATGGAAATCCTCTAACTTTCACTATTAAACATAGCTCTGGTTTTTACTGTTGATACTGTAAATCTCCATTCATGATTTTTTCCAACCATGTTTCTTTCACCAAGGTGATGGTTCAGCATGGGTTTTAATAATGTGTTGTAGGGTTCCTAACACAATTCCAGCACATTCAAGTCTCCTTAATTGTTTTCAATACATAATGCAAGGCAATAATTTGACCCATATTTTTTTTTATTTTATTTTTTTTTTTTGGCCGGACAGTGTACTGTATGTAGATACTGTAAATTCTTCGCATAACAGATGCCTGGACTCGGTCTATTTAGAGAAAAAGAAACAGCCTTCCTTGATGTATTTATCGGACATTATACTCCTGAGATTTATAGAACCTGTTTGACCATCGGGTGCAGTATATTTACATCGGCGCGCACGAGTCCTTGGAAAAGTGTGAAATATTGATTTCCTATTCATTTCTGAGTAAAATTTGCTTTTCCCTTCACACACACACACACATTTCTATACTCCACCCTGATATTCAGTGGAACTATTAAATATATATTAAATATTGAGTGTACAGGACAGGCTCTTTGTGTACTCTACAGCTCTTTGTTTCAGAGATGAATGTGGTGTATATAAGGTTGGTGTGGTACAGTGACAGTGCGTGAGCCTTGTGCTGAAAGAATGAGTGAAACACACACTCACACACACACACACAGACACACAAAAAGGCGAGCGTGGAGAGCCTTGACAGAGCTGCGAGTGATAAATCAAAACGGCGATATGATGTAAATGCAATAACGCACAGGGCGCCATAAATCAACCAACAGCGGGTGAACTAAAAAGGAGCACAGACTCCCTCAGTGTGCGTTTCTTTTGTTTTTGGCTAAAGGAAAAAACTCTTTGTGGTCTGGAAGAAAAAAGAAAAAAAAAGAAAAACGCCAGTCCTACCTTTATTTGTGTGTGTGTGTGTGGGTGTGTGTGGGTGTGAGCTCATGATGGATGGGAGCATACAGACTTTTAGAACGGTCATAGTTCTTGGAGGTATAGCAGGGACGAGCTCGGCGGTTTGAGACAAGGCTCAAGGGACCGAATGCTTCTATCTCTAAAAACACAGACGCAAAAATAAACATCACACAACACCGAGCAGAGGAAAATAACATTCAAGAGCTAGCACGGACGCTATCGGCACGCCGATCGTCCGGACAAAGACAATTCCTAGACGTAAACAGAGCTCGGCTCGCCTCGGGTGAGAGAGAGGAGATTGTGGGAGTTTAATTTTGTGTCTTTGGGCGAGTTTTATCGCCATGTCCTCGGGTAACAGAAATGTTTTGAATCATGAGAAGTGCCGAAAGTCCACTCGTAGTGCTGCAGATCCGTACAGAGATACACACTCTGCATGATGAGGCTCCTCAGGGGGGAAGTGACACACTCTTCACCTCGCTTCAGGGAAGTCTTCCTCGATCATAAAGCCATTTCTGTGCTCCCTGTGTGCGCCTGGAAACTGAAATAGCACACACACACACACACACACTCTCACACACACTAAAACAAGAGCAGTGAGCTGGATGAAGGAGACTCATGGTGTTCACGGTGTTTTGATTTGCAGAGAACTTGGCCTTACATGCAAATACATGACTTTGCATCTTGTTTTTTTTTTTTCCCCTCGAACAAGAATTCATCTCGTCCAGAGCCGTACAATAACAATCTCAGTGCTGTGTGTTTTAATCATTTACAGAGCATCTTATTGTAACACACAAATAATTTGTGCCCATGCCATCTTTATTAGTCTCTAGTCAATCAGCATTACTAATTAATTCTCTATCTGTTACATGACAGTATACTGAGGTGTTTCTTAAGTGTCTTTAAAATATACAAGTAGTCCACTTTTAAACAAAGTGCACCTTTAATAGGATTCATTTAAAGGTTTTATTTTCTTAACCTTGCTATCTAATTAAAGCTTTTAAGGTCAATGACTTTTCTGGTAACATTTACAAATTAGTACAGTAATGTTTCAAATGGAAAATAAATAAATACAGTGGAACCTTGGATTACGAGCATAATTCGTATCGGAAGCAAGCTCGTATTCCAAAACACTCATAAACCAAATCAACCCTTCCCATAAGAAATAATGAAAACTCAAATAATTCGGTCCATAGCCCCAAAAAAATAAATACAGAAAAATAATTAAGACAGTATATAAAGTAAAAATAAAACAAATTAACCTGCTTTACCTTTACCTTTACTTTACCTTTTAAAAAAGTTTTTAAAAATCCCAACAAATAAATGAACTTACCTTACCTTTGAAAAGAATCGCGACAGAGCGGAGTTTCTGTGTAGAGCAGAGTGTGTGTGTCTGTGTGAAGCCGGGGAGGGGGGTGTAAAGGCAAGAGAGAGTGTGTGTGTGTGTGTGTGTGTGTGTGTGTGTGTGTGTGTGTCGGTGTCAAAAAACTTGGCACTCGTAAACCAAGACATGCTCATTTTTCAAGTCAAAATTTATTAGAAATCTTTGCTCGTCGAATTACTCGCAATCCGAGGTTCCACTGTAAATAAATAAATAAATCTCATATGAGTATGATAGTATGCTAAGATGATTTTAGAGCATGTCTGGGTGTTGACTTTAATCTTTGACTGATAATGATATGATTGATCATATATAGAGTTTAACATTTAATTTATTTAAAATTAGGGCTATGACTGACTATACTTAAGTTTTTCTTTTTTTCTTTTTTTTAAAAACAGTTTTTAGTTAATTGCTATGAAAATTTAACACTTGCAATATTTAATCCTTCAAAATAATTGTTAAAGTCTTAAATATCTCTTCTTCTCTAATTTGGCTACGTGACCACACGCTGTACATCTTGCTACACAGCATGTTTTTTACAGTGGTAAACTATACTGTGGGAGCTGTGGTAGTACTGTACAGCATACAAATTTAATTTTTAGGTTTTGCTTTTTAGGTAAATTTTAGTTTTGCTGTAATAAGAAAATAATGTAATAATGGATCCGTTCCAGCCACCCAAAAAATATTACCAATATCCCAAACTATAATCATATTTTTCCTCATAGTCATAAAAACAATCAAAACATTTAGAAAAGACATGTAAATGAAGAAATGTATGAAAATAAATTGAAAAGACATTATAAACTTTTAAAAAAAAAAAAAAATTAATCCCACTTGGCACCGGCTACTTTTCTAGCTGTGATTTCTTTCTTTATTTCCACTGAAAGTGCCTCCGTTTTCTTCTTGCTCTCATCCTTGCTAACTTTCTTGAGACTCATGGTGCAATGTATTCACTAAATCTTCACTAAATAAACAAAAAATATGCAGACTCGCTTTGCTTTGCTGAGACAGATAAGTTGTGTTCAGTTCGTCTTGTTTCGTTTGCTCATATGGCGAAAATGCTTCATATGCCGAGGCAAATTTATTTCATAAAATTTATTTATAGCCACTGGTTTTGACCAATATATGAACCTAATGGCACTAATGAAATGGCACTACAAAGGTTTCTATTTACAGTAAATATAAGTATAATGATACATAAACATGTATAACATAGTTTTAACAGTATAAAGGTGCATGTTCCGTAGTGCCATATTACAGTACAAGGTAGCATTGGATTAGCGTGGTAAAAAATGTTTATGGGTGAGGATGATCTTCCCTGGTCCCACATCAGTAAAATGTTTCAAAATGCGAGAGAAATCAAATTCTTATTTGACATCGCCTTTCCCTCTATAGAAGACATGAACTCCATTAATCTAGTCTGCTTTGATGGACTGGCACCCTGACCAAGGTGTACCCCGTCTAGTGCCTTGAGTCCTCTGGGATAGCCTCCAGCATAGCGTCCTGCAAACCTGTAGAGAATAGAAGAGTGATCTAATCTGAAAAAAACACATTATTGATAATTGTAATAATTTGTTAACACTAACTGCCTACAGTATGTTTTAATCAAGTTAGCCTGTTTTCTATGTTAATGTTGCATTTGACTAGCGCTTACTGCGTTAATTACTTTAGCTACACTCACTCGCTCACTCATTGTCTATTCTGCTTTATCCTGTATACAGGGTTGCAGGGGGCCTGGAGCCTGTCCCAGGAGACTTAGAGCACAAAGTGGCATACACCCTGAATATGATGGCAATCCATAACAGGGCACACACACATACACACACTCACTCGCTTGCTCATTCAAATACTACAGGCAATTTGGGAACGCCACTTAGGTTAATCTGTATGTCTTTGGCCTGTGGGTGGAAACTGTAGTACCTGGAGGAAACCTACCAAGCACGGTGTGGGACACGGACCCAGACAGACTCTGGCGGTGCAAGGCCACAGAGCTAACCGCTAAGCCATTGTGCCACCTCTTTAGGTATACACCAAGTAAAATTTTAGCTAATGGTAAATATCCCATTGATGCTTTAGAATAAAACGGCAATTCAGATTTGGATAACTCATAGATGACGACTATTGACTGTTAAACTTAAAAAATAAAAAAAAAATTTGTTTGCCTTAATACATTAAGAAGACAGATAAGGTAAAATGACTGTAATGCTCAGTAGAGCATTACTTTATCGTGTACAGTATAAGCTAACTCATATCTTCTTAAGGGGCACCATGCCTGGGCACGAAATATGGCAGGTGATTATGTCCAGCTCAGAGGTGTTGGTAGGCATGAGGCTCTACAACTGCACAGCCCTCCATCAATCCATTCATAATTTCAATTTCCTTGAATCTCTGGTGTGTGTGCGTGTGTGTGTGTGAGTTTGCTAACGTCTGCTATACTGACTTGCCTTGCTTAGCACACTGTGACTGCCGCCGCTATCCTGCTGTGCTTTCCTTTTTTCTTTTTTTCTTTTTGCATTCTACAATAATAAAAATTATAATAAAAAACATTTTCAAGGCGAAGAACATTTCAAATAAACTATCATTTCGTGCAATTTAAAATAAAGTATACGCTCACTCGTTCAGACTCTAGAGACTGCGGTGTGCGAGAACCCCAGGAGAGCTTCTATACTCAAATCAGCCTGCAAAGCTGAAGCATAATCCGATCAACTCCAGCCTCTGCAAATTTATATAATCACACAGGCTTTTACTTTAGCCAGACCTGCAGGTAAGTTAGATTAGCTATTTATCTTGTTTATCACCGACTACAACCAGGTCTTCTCCAACTCTCTACTCTCCCTGCTTACTGTTTCCGCATCTCTGCCTCGTCCCAAGACGATGTTTTTCCTGATGTTCTACAGCAGTCAGCAGTGTTCGAGCTCAATCCTGAATCTTGTTTTGCACACCAATACATTGTGAGCTGTATGAACGCGTGGACCGTGATGCACAGAACTGGATTGCAAGGTGCGTCTCTGCTGGTATTTTATGTTTCGTTGACATTGTGGGTTAGAAAAAAAAAATAAAAACCCTTCCTGTTATTATCAATCCAACTTAATCCACTGTGCTTGCCAGTCAAAGGGGTCTAGCAGTGCCCATGGTCCAGCTGACATGTCTTGGTCTACAATAGCACTGTCACCTTGCACCTTCGGGGTTGAGGGTTCGATTTCCTCCTCAGGGTCTGTATGCATTGAGTTTGCTGGTTCTCCCAGTGTTTGCTAGGTTTTCATCCGGATATTCCAGTTTCCTTCAAAGACATGCAGATTAAGCTAATTGGCGTTCCCAAATTGCCTGTAGGGTGTAAATAAGTGTTCTAGTATTCCTGGATTGCACACAAGAAGTCGTCAGAACATTCAAACACATTTGGCTGCACCATGTCATTGTCTTGCCCATAACTGAACATGGTTCTACATTCCTCTTCAGCCCTGCTGTATTTTATCGTGTTTTATTATATTTTTTATATTCTTATTTTATTTTATTCTATTATTTTATTTTATTATTTTTACATAATGTAAATTTTAACAGCTAAAATTTTTCCCATATTTTTCTATATTTCTAATTTGTAAAAAACAAATATACATATACATATACATATGTGTGTGTGTGTGTGTGTGTGTATATTTCAATAATAAATTTTTAGGTTATCAGTAGTCGTATAAGCATGTCACTTCATATCTGTGTATGTGACAAATAAAATTTGATTTGATTTGATTTTGTCAATGATGTCTGAATTTTGAATTTCTGGTGCTGATGGGGAAACAGATTTTTGTTAAAAATATCATTTTTAAATATAAATATATATGTTTATTTAACAAAATTGTTTTTGTTTTTTTTGTAAGTAATTCATATTAGTTGTCCATGTTATACATGTTGTCCATGAGCATATATTATGGGTCTGGATGGGTCTACTGTTTGGTGTTTTCACTGAGCCGAATACTACACTGAACACCGCTCAATTACAGGCCCTCAGTCCTGTCACCTGACTCTCAGATGCTTCTTACACCATTATCTATTTTGACTAGCATGAGGACATATACAGTATATACAGTAGGAAAGGTGAGTTCTGTCGGAACTCACGCTTTCAATGATATCTTTACTTTTTCATACATTAGAGGACCAATACAGTCTATATGTATGTCTGTCCAGGCAGATTTTGTCACAGCATCACGCAAAACTGGCTGAACAGAATTTAATGAAACTTGTCAGTACTTTGGTGTTTGGCTGAAGTTAAACCTGCACCATAAATGAAATCAAAAAGTTATGAGCAGCCATGCTCAAAGACAGGCCCTGTCTTTGAAACCACAAGTTTGGACAGCGCACAGCACATGCGACGAACTGTGTGTGTGTTATGTGTGGGATTTAATAATTTGCTTTAAAATAACCTACTAATGCGCTACTTGCTCAATGTAAACAAACACCTGCACCAATAGATGTTAATTAGAAAAACTAAACTGAATATTTTATCGTGATTAGTTATGGGAATTTTAATGCATGGGAGTCATTTTAAGACGATTTTTCATCTGTGATGCACTCTCTGATTACTGAACAGGGAGTGTATTCGGCTGATGATGTAAAAACAAGGTGTAAGATACTCAACCTTACAAAAAAAAATTTTTTTGTATTAATAAGTTAGACGGAGACTTTGCCGTGGGCTTCAACCTGAAATAATAATAATATAGCTCATCAGATTATTTTTAGCTTTATTTCTACAACCCCTGTATTAACATCAGTGTCTTGTATAGGAGCCTACTGTAAATGCAAAGCTGCAATAAAGACTTTAACCTGAAATCAGATGGCTCATCATGTAAAGGACAAACCGATTGTTTCTTAGGAATCTTATATTGAAATCCAGCCAACCGCTTACTAAACGTTGATTATTTTCTCCGTGACGGCTCATGCAGAATCATGGGACCCCGATAACAGGAAACGGCATGACTAAGCACTAGAACATGAAAAATGTTTTCCTGTCTCAAGGACTTCATAACCTCACAATGAGGCCCTGTCTGTTTTAAGAAGTGCCACCGCACTCATTATGTGGCTATAAATATTTTACAATTGACTAGCAGTGAGTGAAAGACTTTACTCGAGGAGGAATGTGAATTTGCTCAGCCTTGCCTCACTCAATATACAATCAGATCCTACATATTAAATTAGCAAAGATCGTGCTTTATACTGTATGTTGCGGGGATCAGTTTGATGTGTGCTCGAGTATGCTAGTGGATTAGCGCTCGCGCATGTCGCGTTGCTTTAAACCTGCTGGAAATCTGTCTTAGAGCAGGGAGAGCTCCATCAATCCTTTCAGTTCATTGGAAACTCATAAATATTATTATCAGTGCTGTAAAGTAACTCTGGATTTGACAGTGCGTGCACACACACACACACACACACACACATATTTTATATGCATGATATGATTTAATAACATAAATCCAGCAGGCATCATAATGCTTCAGTAGATGAATGATGAATGCTTATTTTGTACTTGATGCATGATATACATGACATTAATACCCCCTCCCCTCCCCCCCCCAACCCCCCCTGGTAAAATCCTTATCTTCCATACCTCATTGGTCGGCATCTCAGTCGGCTCCATCTCTTTAAACACTCTCTCCTTATCTATGTCGTCCTTATACACTTTCTTTCTCAGGTGTCAGATTCTCCTGTCACTCATATCGATCAGTTTGTTGCAGTATGAATTTGACGTTATTTTAAAAAATAAAATAACTTATTTTACTTGAAGTGTAGCTACTGTGTAGTTTCAAATGAGTGAGGAGAAGTTAATCAGAATTTTAAAAATTGTCTTTAACTGGACGTGCAGCTGCTATAATAATAATAAGTGACTTAATGGTTAGCGGTCGCCTCACACCTCCAAAATTGAGGGATCGATTGTCCGTGTGCATGTAGTTCATTGTGCATGTTCTTCCCATGTTCAATGGGTTTCCAGTCCAAAGCCATGCAGCCATGTGTGTGTGTGAGTGTGTTGGTACCGTGTGATGTTGTGGAACCCCATCCAGGATGTACCCTGGCTTGTTCCCCTAACACCCCAGGGTTACGCTCCAGGATGAATTGATGGATGAAAATAAAAGCAGATAAACAACATTTTGAGGATTTTCCTAGAGATAATATTCCCTTTATAATATATCACGACAATTAGCTAATTATTGAAATTTATTCGAGAACATTGTGCTGTTATCAGTTATATTTAGTCTTATGGAATATCTGTAAGACTCGCATCTTCATGGTTGCGGCGTCTACATTTACAGCATTTGACAGACAGCTGTATACAGAATAGGAAAAAGGATTTCACATTCATACAGCTGAGGGTTAAGGGCCTTGCTCAAGTGCCTTGACAGTACTGGGATTTGATCTCATGACCTTCCAATCAGTAGTTCACTGCCTTAACAACAGAGCTGACATCACCCTCTGCCTGCTGCTCCTCAGTGCCTTATTAAATGGAGTTAGAGAGAGAGAGAGAGAGAGAGCACGTGGCACTGATCAGCCTTAACATTATAACCACTGAGAGGTGAACTGAGCAACACTAATCACCAATTATATCTCTGTAAACTGATGATCATGATGAGATCATGTCCCCTCAAGGCTGCACTCGTGCCCACGGGAACCAAAGGCCATCCAATTCACAGCCCACTGCACACGGTGCCCAGTGGGCAAAGAGCTCAAGGCCACCGAGGTCCCCACAGCACCCAAATGATCCGATGCTAACGTCCTGGTGACTGACACCACAGCACACCCCCACAGGCCCTGCAGAGCCACCCCGCGGGCACAGGGGGAACCCAAAACCTAGGTGGCTTTAATGTTAATAATTTCAACATTACATCTGATCAGTGTAGCTGCTATAACAGAAGTAAGAACAGGAACTGACTCCCGTGTCAGGACGCTAATAATGAGTGTTAATTATCTGTATCAACAATGAATTGCTTTTCTTCATTAGATAATAATATATTAGTCATTTCTTTATTTTTACAGTAGGTTTAGATTATAAGATTATAATCTCCCATACACTAACTATAGGCATGACAACATACTAGAGCAACTAGTGATGTCATAGCCCACATGTGTGCTCATCAATGTACAGTAAAACAGCCTTATTTGTAGAAGTTCACATTTCTCATTTCAGGAAACATTCTGGTTTTGTACATTTCTGTACTTAAATGAGAACATATTGTTATACAGACAACCAGTGAGGGGCGTGCAAACTTTTGCACTTTATAAAATAATGGATTTGAAACGTCAAAAACCCAGACTGGGAACTTCAAAACTGATTTCTGCTCGCGATTTAATCAATGATTTAAACTTAGAAGTGATGCTACACTGGTGCAACCCAAACTGACAGGCACATCACACCTGAAACCTGCAACCTGAAACCTGCAAGACGGACCGTGTGTTTTCTTTTAGCAGTGCGGATTGAGATTGAAGGCTGACAAAATATTTCTTTTGCCTTCAAAAACGCTTCAAAAGGTTTGTGAAATGTGATGTGTGATTTGTGGTAACGATTTTTACAATTTGTCTAAAATAAAGAAGAAGAAGATGGAGACAATAGCACCAAGACCAATTCATCATATGAGGAAAATTCTACAGGAACGTTTTATATACTGACCAGCATGACATTAAAATGCAAAACATTAAGCCCAGTATTGTGTAGGTTCCACTTGTGCCACTGGGGCGGCTCTGGACCTCTGGGTCATGACTCCACACGACCTCAGAGTATACTGTGGTGTCTGGCACCAGGAGGTTGGCAGTGGATCCTTTGGGTGCTGGGAGTTGCGGGTTGCGAGTCTCTATTAATCAGACTTGTTTCCCTGGCGCATCCCATGGATGATCAATTGGATTGAAATCTGGGGAATTCGGGGGCCTGGTCAACAACCTTAACCTCTTTGCCTGCTAAATCCAGTACGCTGTGTTACACTGGGTGTTCTGGTGCCTTTCTATCACAGCCAGCATTGACGTTTTTCATCAATTTGTTCTACATTAGCTTTCCTTAGAAATCCAAAGTGTCCATGATCCTGTCACCGGTTTACTGTTATGGAATTTACCTGGTGGATGTGGTGTTAATTTTGTGATTTTGTGGCCGATCGATGTATAACATAACATATGCATGTGTGTATAACATACTGTATGCAGGACGTCATTCTTTGGGCTGCTCCGGTTAACAGGTTGCTACAGCAATTCAATCAATTAGCAGATTCAACTATTTTTATCCAGGATTGAGACTAGCACTATGGATGCCCTGCAGACTACAGTATGGAATTGGAGCTTGGATGGGAACGGGATCTGGGCGGAATGAGGCACAGACGAGCCACCAAAACCCCGTAACAGGTACAGTATGTAAAGAATAAAATACAGTGTATCATCACGTTATAATGTAGTAATGATGTGATCAAGTAGAGTTTATTGTTCTCATACAGTAATACAGAATACAATTTTTTTTACCAAAAAAAAAAAGACTAATCTGTAACATTTTTATGACAGTATAGTTATAATTAATGTTCAGCAACATTTACATATACATAAGTAGGGTAGCTATAATGATCTGTTTCCTCATTAGCCTCACATTCTCTCTCTCTCTCTCTCTCTCTCTCTCTCTTCTTAATAATCTTAAAAGAATGCAATGTCTTAAGTCCCCTGTTTCCGAAGACATTCCAGAATTTTACAAGTCTCTGGAGACTTCTTCCATAAACAGATAATAAATAGGTGTCTCCTACATAGAAATCAGTTATGCTCGTTTTACATAGAGCGGCTGTCTTATAAATAAGAGTTATTACAGAAACGATTAGTCGCATATAAACAGCTGGAACAGCTGTCAGAGCGGCTGTTATAGAAAATTAATCGACACCTTCTGACCTATCAGAATTAAGGATTTATTAGTGGTGGTGTACAAGATGTAAATTTGGCTGTTAGAGAATATTTGTCATTAAAAAACACACAGACTTTTACCCTAGTTCATGCACCTGTGCCACAAATGCTAATAAAGTAGCATGTGCTATGTCCTGTGTAGCCTTAGTCATGCTTGTTGACTGTGTAACATTTCTAAACAGGAACAATGGAAAGGCAATAAATGTCCTGAATAGTGACCTTACCTTTTTGATGGTATCAATTAAGCACCTCTCTCTCCCTCTCTCCATCTCTCTCTGCATTGATCACCCTGTTCGTTTTTCATTCTCTCCCTTTGTGGCGCATTTGTTTCCCTGATGAATTGGCTTTATTCTCTACTTAAGCGAATACCATCTGACAAGACAAAAGTCATTTTTTTCCCCCTAGTGCTTGATTACCAGAGTGACCCTCAAACGCTGCAGCGCTCAGTCAATTGCTTCCAATAATGCAACGTCTCTCTGTTGTATTCAGCAACTCTTGATTCATAGTCATGGCATTGATCTCAGAAAGGTCAGCGTTCCTCAGGGTTGACAGATACATGAATAGGGTAATCTTCATTCTTTGGAGCTCTGTGACTTTCCCGCCATCCTTCATGCAACGCTCGAACCGGTGTGAATGAATCACGATTAGTTATGTAAAAAAAAAAAAAAAATGAAATAAAAAATCGAGAAAGCGTATTTGAATCCGCGGGTTAAGGATTTGCTAACAGGCCTCCGTGACATTACTGCGGACTAATCCATCATTTTTAGACCAAAGAATTAGATCATTACTGAAGATTTCATTACGTGTGAAGCAGCGTGGTGCCGATAAACAAATACATTCAGGCTGTGTAAAATAAATCAAATAGATTGATTGTTGAATTGACACACCGAGCTCATAGCGTTCAGCGTGGCATTGACTTGAGTGTATGATATCATCCGAAAGGTGATAGAATCCTTGACCGCTCCATTTTTATTATCGGAAAGGTTCAATACCTGTCTAGAAAGGAGTTTGTCCTATTTGTCCTAATCACCCCGTCCGTTTGTCATCTTCTAAGCCTCAGACCCTTCCATGGGTTTATACGTCAATAAACGAGAGCTGTCTTATTTTATAAATATATATAAACTAATATATATATAAAAACCTCTGGGTTTCTGGATATTTGTCCATGCTCATAAACATGCAGAACATCCATTTGTATGTTTATAACTTCACTTGTTGTTGACAATGTTGACAATTGTTGACAATGTTGGTCGTAGCCCGTAAAGCTCAGAGCATTTCAGTCATTATTTGTTTTGATGTCCTTTTTTAATAAACATATACATGGCTCAGGATTGTGCAGTATAGCGTGTAATATCCTTTTTTTTCAGCACAAAATGGGCAATATGACGAACTGTTGATGAATTTTAGTTCATTTTAACCAACCAACCCAATCATGACTGAGCGAAAACTGAAGAAGAAAAAAAAAAAGTGGTCACATGCAATACAGTATCATGATGTTACAATGAATTGTTGTGATTAAGCAGAGTTACTGTTAACATCTTGGTGTGTTTTGTTCCTCTCCCAGCACTCTGTTTATTGTTAAAAAGTTAAAACGAAAAAACATGCATTTTGTCACTCACAAAGTGTAAAGTCTTCTGTTTCTCCCGTTTCACAGAATCATATGTTTTTATTGTTAATTTAAGTTGTTTCAGTGACCAAAACATAATAATAATAATAATAATATGCTCATTTTGATAGTTCTATATTTCTGTGATGTCATTCCCATATCTGGCTGTGGTAAAAATTTAGTTTTACAAGAAAATTTACAGAATTTTATTTCATGGTTAGATACCCCTTTATCACCACAAATAAAACACTATTTTATCTAAATATCAGTTTACAGGTTCGCATCAGTCTTCCTGAATGCAATACGTGTAACTATTCTTTGAGACATAACCTTCAGTAACCTAACTTTTATGTCCTTTGAGTCGACTTTTAATTGCAATATTTCATTTGTTTTTCCTTCAAGCTGCTTTGTGACAATTTATATTGATCAAAGCTCTCGACAAATACAGACTCCTACACAAAAATCTCCAAAAACATTCCTAAAGGCTTCTTTAAAGACTGTAGATGAGGTTTCTTGGCTCCCTTCCTGAAACCTTGTCTAAAAGGTTAAACCCTGAGTTAGAGGGCTCTACATCGACCTCTTCCACAGACAAACACACACCGGAGAACCTTGCCGAGAGGAAGAGCAGATTTTCTAGAAGTTTGCCGTGCTGTATATTTCTCACCTGAATTCCATCTGAACTTTTATCCTCATACACATGCAGTTTCCCTTCATTGTGCATAATAGTTCCTCATCATCTTATTCTCCAAAGACAAGATGGCCACCACTTGGCAGATGCTTAGAGGTTACTTCCTCTTGCTCACACCAGGGGGTTGTCGTTTCCCTGCCGTTCTGACATGTTTCCTCACTCACTCACTTCTTTTTTCTTTTTTTTTTTTTGGAGTTAAATATTTTAACAGGGAAATCCCAAAGCTGCATATACAATCCGATGACCTTTTCAACTTTTGCAATGAGCAAATGTGCAAGCTTCTTGGAGGGGGTGGGGTATCAAGTCTGATCTAGTTTTCCTTGGATTTATTCAGCATGTAAGGATGCTAAGTATGATTTGACCAAATAAAAACATCTTCTTTAATGCTAATGTGTGTTTTCCTATAACATCTTCACCAAGCTCATAAAAATATATCGTGCTTGGATGTTAAGATGATACTGAGTCAGTAAGTGACGTAAGGAAATAAAAAGGCTAATAAAACAATCCAAACCTAGCGTTATTCAATTAAAGAGCGCAATGAGACAGTCTGTGTGTGTGTATGTGTGTATATATACACAAACACGGGTTGGACACTCACTCATCATCTATACCGCTTAATCCTGTATTCAGGGTCACGGGGGCCTGGAGACTATCCCAGGAGACTTAGGGCACATGGCAGGGTACTGCCATGTGGCACAGGGTGCCAATCCATCGCAGGGCAGACAGACATACACTCACTCATTCACACACTACGGGCAATTTTGGGAACATCAATTAGCCTAACCTACATGTCTTTGGACTGTGGGAGGAAACCGGAGTACCCGGAGGTACACAGAGACAGGAATCGAACCCGGACCCTGGTGGTGCAAGGCGACAGTGCTAACCACTACACCACCACTGGCCAATTTAGTGTTGGAGGTTTCATGGCTAAATTTGAGCAGATTGGTGGCCAATCTTCACTGATTGCACATTCCAATTAGCAGAGTAATAGCACAGTTTTACTTAAAATATTGCAATGCACACAACATTATGGGTGACATATCAGAGTTCAAAAGAGGACAAATTGTTGGTGCGCATCTCACTAGCGCATCTGTGACCAAGACAGCGAGTCTTTGTGATGTATTAAGAGCCGCGGTATCCAGGCTAATGTCAGCATACCCCCAAGAAGGACGAACCACTTTCAAGAAGAGTAACTGTGGATGCAAGAGGAAGCCGTCTGAAAGGGATGTCCGGGTGCTAACCAGGATTGTATCCAAAAAACATAAAACCACAGCTGCCCAACTCATTACAGAATTAAACCATTCTGTAGGACCATGTGCACGCAATGGTTCAAACATTGTATCCTGAAGGTGGCACAGTGTAGCAGGATGACAACGCACCGATACACACAGCGAGACTGGTGAAAGAATGGTTTGATGAACATGAAAGTGAAGTTGAACATCTCCAATGGCCTGCACAGTCACCAGATCTAAATATTATTGAGCTACTTTGGGGAGTTTTGGAGGAGCGGGTCAGGAAACGTTTTCCTCCACCAGCATCACATAGTGACCTGACCAATATTCTGCAAGAAGAACAGCTCATAATCCATCTAGCCATTGTGCAGGACTTGTATCTGTTATTCCCAAGACGAATTAATGCTATATTGGCCGCAAAAGGAGGCCCTACACTATACTAATGAATTACTGTGGTCTAAAACCAGGCGTTTCAGTTTCATTGTCCAACCCAATGTATATACAGTGGAACCTTGGATTACGAGCATAATGAAGCGGACTCGTATTCCAAAACACTCATACACCAAATCAAATCTTCCCATAAGAAATAATGAAAACTCAAATAATTCGTTCCACAGCCCCAGAAAAATAAATACAGAAAAATAATTAATACAATATATAAAGTAAAAATAAAACAAATTAACCTGTACTTTACCTTTAAAAAAAGTTAAAATAAATCCCAACAGAAGTGTTTCCGTTTGTGCACGCAGGCGCCGTGTATTTGTGTGTGCGTGTGTGTGTGTGTGTGTGTATGTGTGTGGAATTAGCCCCTTCCGTCTCCTCGTCTTACTCCTCCTCCCCCCCCCCACCTCGCTTTTTAAGATTCACAACAAACACGCACACAAAAAATCTGTTTTAATGGAAAAAAATACATCTCTCTAATGACACTCGCGTGAGCGCGGACTAACAGAATCACTGCTGTAAAGTAAAAAAGAACAAAAAACAAATGAACAAGCACCTTCCCTTTGAAAAGAATCGCGACAGAGCAGAGTTTCTGTGTAGCGCAGTGTGTGTGTCTGTGTGAAGCCAGGGAGGGGGGTTGTAAAGGCGAGAGTGTGTGTGTGTGTGTGTGTGTGTGTGTGTGTGTGTGTGTGTGTGTGTGTGTGTGTGTCGGAGTCAAAAAATTTGGTACTTGTAAACCAAGACATGCTCGTTTTTCAAGTCAAAATTTATTAAAAATCTTTGCTCGTCTTGCGGAACACTCGTAAACTGAGTTACTCGCAATCCAAGGTTCCACTGTATATATATTTATGTATAGCAGTGCATTTAGTATTAAAATGTTTGTACAAGTTTTTCTTTTCCTGAAGTGTGTATACATTTATTCACATTATTTATAGACCTGTTATGCCTGAATGCATTATCACATGATCACAGCAGAATCATGTGTGTCACAGTACTGATATTCAGTATAACATCACTCTTGCTGAATTTTGTTTGCATGATCCTCAGCTTCATGGTCCTCTGCTTCTGATCTGGCTCTTGATGTTCTGATCATTACATGAAAAACTGAATCAAGTGCATTAAAGCCCATAAAGCCTGAACCGCTATGGGTCAGTGGGTCACCAGTCCCACCAGTCCCAGACCAGAAGTGAAAAGTCCAGATTCTCTGTATTAGCCGCCACTCTGCCTGAAGACAGAGGGATTTGTCCCCAGCTGGGGTTTATAATGGCAGCCTAAAACACTCTAGACCTATTTTCACTAACATTATTAGCCAACGCCATGTCACTTTCCATCGCTTAGCAGCACTAAAATGATCCTTTCTCACAAAAATCATTGATCAAATGCACCACTGTTTGCACTACGCAGTGTTATGGAGTAATAAGCAGAAATAAGAGCTTTACTGTAGTCTACATT
>QMIH01000093.1:353313-377482 GCA_003987875.1 Clarias batrachus
AGACAGACAGACAGACAGATAGACAGACAGACAGACAGACAGACAGATAGACAGACAGACAGCAAAAATGTATTGTTTTACTTTAGCTATTAAAATAATAATTATTGTTTCTTAGCACCTTTGGTTTAGATATGTAGACGGACAGACTCATAGACAGACAGACAGACAGACAGACAGACAGACAGACAGACAGACAGAGAGACAGATCTATTACTTCAGCTCTAGAAAAACTGCATGTATTTTTTTTTTTTACTGGAGTGATATTATTGTGTCATGTGGTTGAAGGGTTGGTGTTTGAGTAGACCGGGCTGTTACACTAGGTGTGGATTAATCTTCTAAGTTCCGAATAAAAAGGATTTTCTCTGCAGATTGTCCCGAGTCCAGGACGAAGCTTTATTACTTTTACGATGTTTAAAGCCTTTTACATCACAGCTCTAATCCTGCTGAGGGATTTGTACAAGAAAATACTTAATCCAAGATTCCTCATAATATAGTGTCAGACAGTGACGACCCAGATCCACCACTCTGTGTGTGTGCGTGTGTGTGTGTGTGTGTGTGTGTGTGTGTGTGTGTGTGTGTAAGCTTGGTTTGATGAGTTTAAGATTTCAAAGGTTGATAGAAAGGACAAAGATAAGACCATCAGATTTATGCAGCAACATAATCTCTCTCTCTCTCTCTCTCTCTCTCACACACACACGCACACACACACACACACACACACACTGCCTCTCTCTCTCTCTCATGAAGCAACAATTATCAGATTTTCAAGCTAAGAAGAATAAATCCTGGGCAAATCAGTAGCTTTCTTATCCCAAGTGTTTACTTTAAAATGAAGAAGAAAGAAAGGAAAGCTGCTCTTACTTTGCTCTGACATTGATGTGTGTGTTTGCTTAAAGATAAACCTACAGTACACTGTCTATAAATTAGGACTATTTCTCCTGTGTGCATGACAGACGATCATTTCTGAATCAGTAACACGCAGGTTTGAGATAAAACTCAGACGCAAATGGGAAGAAATGAATATCTTACAAAGCTGCTTAAGTTAAGGGACTCGGTCACCTCCGGGTTACACCGCGCAGCTGCGTTGAGGTTTGGTCAGGCTTCCCATTTCTTCTGGTAAATCCTGCCTTCTGCGTTATGATTGGTTGCAAGATTTCAGTTTCATCTACGACCGGTTAGATCCTTAACGATGTGTGGAATGCGAGCCAATCAGTGCTCTTTCTCTTTAAATGAATATTTGTTAAATGTTAATGTTTGAGATTTTATCTCACTGCAGGTTTGTAGATTACACCAGATATAGTCATTTTACGCATCATACTTTCTAAACCTCTGTCCGAGATTACCTTCCATAAGTTTCGTTATTTAGCCTGATAGCTTTGGCATTTCTCTAGGCGTCTCCTCGACAAACCATCACTGTATTAGACTTGAGGAATAAACTGCTCTGTGTGTGTGAAACGGCCGTTTATGACGTCTGATTTATTGTCTGCTTCACCGGTGCTGACGAGGCTGCGCATTGCATCGAGAAAGGAGCGTCGGTCTCGCTTAGAAATCAACTCTCTCTCTCTCTCTCTGTCTGTCTTATCCCTTATTCACCTGCTCTTTCTTCCTGCATGGAAGCTTAGCCTGATGAAAGTCATGGCTCACACACGTGAGCGTATTTTTCCCCGTGATTTAAACACACTCGTTCGTTGAATGTAGAGAGTCGTTCCTGAGAGAGCAGTGTTTATGCGCGAGAGGACAGAACAGAGCCGCGGAGAGAAGGAGGCGTTATGTAATCCGGCGCAGGTGAAACCAGGAGAGACAGGTGCAGGACGGATGAGTTCGGGATCCGGAGGCTTGCTCGGCCAGAGGAGGAGAGACTCTGTCTCTGTAGCAGCGCTGTTGCTAAAGGAAGAAACGCCTGATTTGTCTACAAGCTCAGGGAAAGTGAGAAGGAAAAAAAAAAGCAGCTGATAAACAGGTCGTTTGCTGGCAGACAGAGAGGTTTTGCAACTCTGCAGTGTGAAAACAGCTGCTTTATCATTTAAACCTCCTTTAGGAAATGATGTTTGGCTTCAGCTTTGATCATTTCTTTTTAATTAAATGATTACGCTATTAATGAATGCAACAGCTCCGTGCTTTCTCTCTCTCTCTCTCTCTCGCTGTCTCTGCCTCTGACGCATTTGCATTCACGCTTGGAAATTAATGTTTATAATTAACATGCGATGTTTAACAGGATCTGAGATTCATTTTATAATGACGCTCAGAGTCGATGGATCAGATGGTTATTATTCAGGTTTTTTAAATGTGCTTTCTGCATTACCCACAATACCTAAGGAAAGCGATACGAGGTCTCAGTGATTTGTTCCTTTCATCTGTCCGGCTTCCTTGTGAACATCAGCGTCTACGCCATGAGGCTCGTCACATCTCGGACCGTCTCAGTCACGAGACTCTGTTGTATTATTGTTGTTATTATAAAAATATTTTGATAATCGATTAATCTATCTATCTATCTATCTATCTATCTATCTATCTATCTATCTATCTATCTATCTATCTATCTATCCATGGAGACTTAGGGCACGAGGCGGGGTACATCCTGGACAGGGTATCAATCCATCACAGGGCACACACACACACACTCACATGCACTTTTCGTGTAATTTTGGAACACCAATCTACATGTCTTTGGGAGGAAACTGGAGTACCCAGAGGAAACCCATCAAGCACGGGGAGAACATGCAAACTCCACGCACGCAGACGCAGAGGCGGGAAATCGAACCCAGACCCTGGAGGGCAAGGCCACAATGCTAACCGCTACAACAGCTAATGTAGCTCATGGTTGTCCCTTATGTTTATGTTTAACTTCTTCTTTCAGGAATAACAAAAGTTCAAATGCGCCATGCAATAAATCTCCAGTAGCATCACAAATATTTTAATATTTAATGCCATCGGGTGGAGATTTACTTTACCGTGTGTGTGTGTATGTGTGTGTGTGTGTGTTTGTTTGTTCCGGAGCCACTAATGAGCTTCCCCTTTCTCATGCACTCATCTAATGAGAACCTAAACTGCCTTTAACTGCATAAGCCTCTCTATTTAAGAATAATCAGACGCTATACAGACATAAGGCGCCATTATGGAAAAGTATTCCATTTCCCTCGTCCGATGTCGAGCGGCTAATTTGCTTTGATCACTGTTTTATGGCCTTCCTGAGCTCGGCTTGTTTAATTGAATAGGGTTTCATTAAGGCCACGGTAATCAGTGATAAATCAGCAGCCGGCTCAGTGAAAGGTAGCGTGGAGCAGGAAGTGGCCGTCTAACCCAATAAGAGGAAGTCGAAGATGAGGCTGTGTCGAGATAATAACCAGCGCGGTTAACATTACAACAAGACGCACCGGTTTGTGTTTAGGTCTATTGTAATGCTTTTATTGTTTTTTTTTGTTTGTTTGTTTGTTTGTATTTAATCTACTGAATATCAGTAGTATAATTTATGGATGCTAACGTGTCAGTAATAAATCCAGACCTGCTAAGCAGGATTAGAGTCGGTCCGATCGGGGCGAGAGGGAGAGAATATGGCAGATGTCAACATGCTCTTCAGATCCACTGGATTTGCCTGACTGGCTTTTGGGCTCGGTCCAGCGCTTTGAAACGCGCCCATTGTGTGCTGGCTATAAAGCTTATACATCCCTGAGCGAGCATTTTACTCGCTGAATGGAATGCCATACGGATTTGTTACGTATCTGTCCACTAATCCTACGCCACACTACAGAATAACACCAGTGTCGCATTAAAACCGCCCATAATAGGATACAATATCCTCCGAATGGATTGTGCATCATAACAAAGGCAATATTGTTACACTGGGTGCTAAAAGTAAAACCATGGAAAAGGTGATGAAACTGATATAATGGAGAGAAAATAATAAACACCACGGCAGCTTGTTTAACTGAAAAGGGTTAAAAAGAGGACGTCGTGTGATGATAATCAGATCTATTCATCTATTTTATGGATGCACCTCCAGGTTCCGGGTTCGATTCCCGCCTCGGGGTCTGTGCGCGTGGAGTTTGCTTGTTCTCCCTCTGTGGTTGTTGGGTTTCCTCCGGGAACTCCGGTTTCCTCCCACAGTCCCCAAAAACATGAAGATTAGACTGTCTGCCATTCCAAAATTGAGTGATGGATTGACAACGACCCTGTCCTAGGGTGTCCCTGACTTGTGCCTAGGATAAGCGATATAGAAAGAATGAATGACCTTATATGCACTCTATATGTACAGTATTATGACCCCCCGTGTGCCACCTGGGTAGCTCTGTCCCCTCCGGGCATGACTCCACAGGACTCCCCTGCTGTGCCGTCTGGCACAGTGACGTTGGCAGTAGATACCTTGGTGCTGTGGGTTGCAGTGTGAAGCCTCCATGGATCAGACTTGTTTGTGTGGTGCACGACATGTGAGCTTGATCGGATTGGGACCTGGGGACGTTGGAGGCCGGGTTGGCGGTCTCAGACCCTTTGCCTGCTCTTTTGTGGCCAGCATTGACTTTTTCAGCAATTTGTCCAGCATTGGCTTTTCAGTAGGATCTACACGGACTGTCTGGCCTTTGGACCTCAGGGACATGGGTGAGCCCTGGTCGGGTCAGTTTACTGGTGTGTAATTGACAACTAATGTTTATGTGTTAATGTATTGCCTGAGACATGGGGTGTGTTGAAATTTTTCTATTATATGGGACTTTTTTGTACATAATGAAGGAAATGGAAAAAAAAAAAAAGGTTAATGTCAGTTCATCTTTGTTTTGTTTCTTATGTGTGTGTGTGTGTGTGCACCGTCCCATAGCTTTAAGTCTATAAAGCGTGGACGTCTCTGACATGGAGTTAATGCGACTTTAACAGCTCTATCAGTGATGCGCTCCCTTCAGTGGCACTGACCCTGTGGGACGCCCACGGATAATTAAAATCACACATCTGCCCTTTTCCACTGTGTAAACATCACATGTCTTCCTCCTCCTCCTGCTCTTTCTCACTGTGTCCCCATTTCCTCTTCACTCCAATAAAGAAATCCCCATCTGTCCACGGGGTCGAGTCATCAGATGAGCTACTATTAATGAATTTCATACATGTGTGTGGTTGAAGCGCCAAGCATGTGTGTGACGTGTTCTAATCAAATTTGAATCGCCCGTCCCGAGATAATACTGTCAGATCAAGCCAGAGGATTAACATGAGATTGTTTTGTTTTCCTCCTCCAGTCAGAGCTGACATCTGCAGTTCGAAGGTCAAAATTCAAGGTCGACATTTTGCACAATTCCTGTATTGTACAACTGGCATTTAATTATACATCTAGTATAGACTTAAAAAAAAAAAATTAAATGAGGGGTGTTCAAGTCAAACTGGGACTTTTGATTGTGCAGAATAAGAGAACACAGCATCTGCGCAATCAAAGGTCCCGTTTTGACTCGAACGCCCTTCATAAAAGTATGGTACGTTCATGCAGGGGTTAAACTGGGATTTAGGAGGTGGAAAAGTCATGCAGTGGCGTTTCATGGGAGCCAAAAGTGGGCCTCATTTATCATTTTGCTCACAAAGGATTTATTCACAGGAGCATTTACGAAAGCAAAGTGAAGTTATTGGAAATCCATTTAAAAAGTAACAACACTGTGTGTGTTTGGGTTTGTGTAAATGTGTTTAAGGAGATCAGTCATCAGTTATATAACGACGCTCAAATGGGAATGAGTTTACTCCAGATGTCACTGACATTATTATGGTTATTTCTATATTTATTTCAATCTGGCCAGAAAATGGTATTGGTGCTAAAAATGTCCCACCTAGGTGTAGTGTCTAATGTTTCAACGAAAGATTTCAACTGTCATTCAGATTAAACTTGGCCTGTTTAGATTTTACATTCAAGGGCATAAACCTAAAGAAGTGTATTATACTAAAATGTTAAGATATTGTTTATATATATAACATGAGTTAGACATGGTTACGGACACTACAGATTTTTTTGGGAAAAATCATACATTTCGCACGGAATGCTTTAATTTAAGCAACAATTTATACATATGCGTCTAGAAGCTTACACCAATGTTAGTATAATTACGGATAACGAAATATGAATTATTTGCATTTTAAATGATTAATGTTTGACGTGAGACAGTATAACGCTGAAAAATGGCCATTTTCGGACACGTATAAAATCATCTCTCTAAAACGGCTGAAGTTAGCAACTTGAAATTTTTAGGGAAGCGAGATTGGTCACTTCCAGGTTGCATAAACTTGTATACACATTTTCTGCATTATATATATAACATTAAAAAAAAATACAATAAAATCACCTCCAGTACTGTGTTTTGGCCGATTCTAAACACACATCAAATTGAACTCGGTCTCAGAGCTCACTGCATGACTGTAAGTGTATCTTTTCACTTCTGGATCTCTGTCAGCATTACATTTTTGTGGGTGTGACTAAATGTAAAACAGCTCAAGAGGTTCACGGCTAATTCACTTTACCTTACTAAAAGACTAACAAATGCAATGTAAGATATTTGGATCTTAGTCTTTGCTCTGTCACTGATGTCTTGGACATGTCTTTTTTTTATAACCATTAAACCCAACATGGGCAACAGAAAAGATCCAAACTGATGTTTTTTTCACTGCTAGGAGGCTGGTGTACACTTTACTCTACTGTGGAGTGAAATGCGGTTTTTTTTGTGGCTTTTTTTGACAACGCAGCCATTGCACTGCAGGAAACTCGACTGAACTGATGGAGACAGACTGAGATACTGAATGTGAAGCTCTGTGCACTAATAAAAGTGCTAAGATCACTTAGAAAGATGAATGAGTATGCGACTGAGAAAGGGAAAGAGAAGGATGTTAAATGTAAAGCCCTTCCCATTAAGAAACGAGCCTTTTTCACTTAGAGAGATGAATGAGTTTGCGAGAGAGAGATGTTGAATGTAAAGCCCCTCCCACATAGTATATTTTAATAAAATCTAGCTAGGTGTTCACTATCAGTGGTGTGTTCTGGATATTTCAGAGAGCCTCGACAGTTTTCGGAGAATTCCTTGGCCGTATTTCTTTCGAGAGTGATGATGAAGGATGTATCTGTGCGGGTGTATACAGTAACATGCTGACACAGCTTCGTCTGGGAATTACTATTACAGGACTGTCAGGATGAATCATGACTTATAATCAAATTTAATTTTAACCACAAAAAATACTACATAATACTACTAATGGTCAGATATACTGTATATACACCGGGTTTATCTAATTGCCTTGATTTGATTTTGAAATGAAGGTGCATGTTTGTAAACGAAACATGGTATCTGTGTCTCCCCTAGACAGTGAAATAGTGAATTCTTCTATAAGAAGAACTTAATGCTTCTTATGTCCCGATCCATGTTTCCTTCTTTTTGTAAATATGCTACACATTTATATTTTTATCAGATAAAAAGAAACACATTTTGCTAAATACAGTTTCATGGCCTTTGATCTTTTAGTGTCCGGAACTTTTTTGAATTCAAATCCTTCAACGGTCTTAACTGTCACTCAGATGAAACTCGGCCAGTTTAGATTTCACATGAAAGGACACAATCTGAGAAAGTGTTTTATCATAAATGCTAAATTGCTAAGATACGCAGCGTGAATTTGACATGGTTACGGACACTACAGATTTTTTGCTTCTTAAGTTTTCACCAAAAGCCAAGCTTATCCAAAATGGCTGAAGTTAGCAACTTAACATTTTTGCAGGAAGCACGTCCACGTTGCATAAACTTCAGAAGTAGCTTCTTCGGCACACACACATTTTCTATATTATATGTATCACAGAAGAAAATATTGGCCATACAGTATATGCCGTGCTATAACTTACATTTTCCCTCAAAGTACAGGAGCTCAGCGCTGCTTCCTGTTTGCCTTTCCATCCCAGATGAACGCCTGATTATACAGTAGACAGTTATTTACTGTGTATTACCATGTGTGGTCTGTGACTGCCACTCCTTTCCCCTCTCTAACTTGTAGCATGGCAGCTGTATTTAGCTCCGTCCTGAATTAAAAGATGCCTCATATGCTAAATAAACTGTGTACTGAAGAATCAAGAAGCCTCCCAAGGAGAGCAAAACGTCCTGCTCTCCTTAGATTTATAAATGTCTAGAAATCTCCTCATTCCCGTAACCAGACTGATGTTTGTACTGTACATTCTTAGACAGTTCAGTTTACGTGCAAGGTTTTGTAAGAGGGGTAAAAAAGAGTGGGTGCCAATAATTATGGAGCTGCCTGTAAACTGTATTTTTATATATGAATTGTATAAAGACGTAAAACATGTTTAATATAGAAATTACAATATAACAATATGACAAGTATTAGAAGAAAAAAATTTAAAAAATTTATTATTATTATTATTATTACTGTTGTTGTTATTGTTTTTGTTGTTTATAATAGTTTTTCACATTTTTGTAAAAAAAAAATTATAAATCAAGCAAAGAAAAAAAATCTAATCGAATTTACAAGATGCAGAAAAATAAATTGAATTACTGATTATGTCTACTTTCCATACAGTACCAGAAACTCTTTCAGCGATAAACATTATAAAACCAAAAAACAACATTATAAACATTATAAAAACAAAGAAATACTTTTAAACAGGAAACTTTAAATAATTAATAAGCGGAAAACCTTAATAATACCTACAAATAATCAAAGTTAAAAGTATTGTTTTACAACATTTACTTTTTTATACAACAAAAACAAACAAAACACAAAAACAAATATGCTTTCATTTAAGTTTCTTTAAAAAAAATACTGTAAAAGTTAAATATAAAAAAAAATTATTTTAAGGTATAACTTTTTTAATTCAATAATTTTACAGACAAAAACATTTAAATAAACAATAGTTTTACTTATTGATTATTTGATAATGTCTGATTATTATAGTGTAAAGGTTCTTCAGCTAAACATCAAAAAATCCACCAGGAAGTTAAATTATATTGCTCTTGGCAATCCATAAGATAATCCATAAAAATCCATAAGGGTGGTGTACTGGTTAGCACTGTGGCCTTGCGCCTCCATGGTTGAGGGATAACATATTTGCCTTGGGTAAATGTGTGTGGGGAGTTGATGGGTTTCCTCAGGGTACTCCGGTTTCCTCCCACAGTCCAAAGAAATGTAGATTAGCCTAATGGGTGTGGGAACTATAATATGAGTTGATTTATAGTGTAAATACCTGTCATAGTTTATATATATATATATATATATATACACACACACACACACACACACATTTCTCTGTCTTTTAATATATTATTAACTACATTCTGTATATCACAGCGTAGCACCATCACTCTATCGACTTTTATAACCAGGTATGCTTACAGCGCTTGTTTCCCATCACCGAGTATGTTTTACAGAGAGTGGATTAGAGAAGGCTCGTTGATTTGAAGAAGGTTTTGTTTACCTCGAATAAGCTTGTTAGAAATCTGTCTTAGTTTCCTTCATGCATTGAGAGTTGCAATTAAACCTGCCGAGTACAGGCGCTACACCGTGAAATCTACACTGCGGTTCATCTGGACTGAAACAGGTTGAATGTAGAAGGATTTTACAGAGAATTTACAGTTAAGAGTACTTGCATGCCACTGCGTGCTGTATGCACATTCTATATTTAGATTGTGGCTTAGTGGTTAGCACAGTCACCTCACGGCTCCAGCGTTGAGGTTAAAACATGGCGTCTGGTGTGTGTTTGCTTGCTTTCCCAGGGTCTGTTGCATTTCCAGGTAATCTGGTTTCCTCCAACGGTACAAAGACATGTCGTGTAGGTTGAATTTGCCTGAAGTGTTTGAATAGGTGTGTGTGTGTGTGTGTGGGTGCATCCATGTGGGTTGCAATGGGTTGTGAGCCATGTATCTTCCCCGTACCACTTGCATGATGTCATAGATCAGTACAGCTAACCGTCTCATAATGATGATGGTTTAAGACAGCCATGTTGGTTAGCAAATACTGTAGGAAGTTTGTTTATTGATTATTTTAAAGATTTTCATGAATACTTGACAAAGGCAAGGAAACGTGTCATGGAAAATATAGAAACGGAAAACATCTTCAAAACATTTCTTTCACTTTTATTATATTTCTGTTGAGACATACAGTAATGATTTGATTCCGTGTGGTTGTGGATCTGGAGGTTGAACTAGGAATATACCCTGGATGTACTGTAACAGATACCAGTTTATCACCACGCAGAAACACATTCACACACCTAGAAGCCATTTCACGTCCGGGTTTCGGAAAGTTCCCACGAGGTGGGAGGAAACTGGAGACCCCAGAGGAACACAAACAAGGAGAACATGTGAGGCTCGGGATCGAGAACGTCATATAATATCAGAATGGCCTTAAAATTAAAACTCTTAAGGAGCAAGTCTACAGATATATGTTTCAAAAAAAGAAAGGAAATAATTATGTTGGTGCGCAGGCGTAACAAGCGTGATCTGTTTACAGTGAGACCGAATTCTCATCTCGTTGTTTGGTTGTGTGCATTGCATTGGCATGTTGCGTAGAAGAATCTTGTCTAACAGAATAGCGTAAATGTTATACTATAGACGACTCGCTTTTTTAATGACACTTTCATTCATGCACCGTCATTTTATTTCTTTCTACTTTTATTTAATCGCCCAAAACGCACAGATGTGCTGGACAGCCGGTTCAGTCTCCTGAGCTGCTCCGGTAGGGAGTTCAATCGAGAGTTCGCAAACCTCACAAAGTCCTGAAAGAAAGCAGAGGACCTCTGGGTAATGTGGTGGCTTAGTGGTTGAGGTTCTGAGAGATTGCTTTAAAATCCCAGTTCTAAGAGAAACCCACTGTTGGGCCCTGGAGCAAGACCTTTAACCCTGAACTGCTCAGATGAAACTTAAATCGCTTTGGATCAAAGCACCTGGAAAATGAATTCCTGGAAAATAAATATTTGACTGAAAAAGGTGCGTGCATGAGATTAAGGAGTATTTATGATTTATGAGTGTGAAAATGAATGAGTTTTGAACTCCAAGGTTAAATCCAAGGAAACGTATTTCAGTTATTAGTATAAACAGTGATCACTCCTAGTCCGTCGGCTTATAAATCATCGTCAACATGAAAGTGTTTAATATTGATTGTGAAAATATCTGAATATTTTTGACACTTATGAGCATATATTTTTTACATGCATGATGCAAATGATTTTGTAGATCTTCAGTAACAAAATATCTTTTGTAAACAGCTAAACAGAAAAATGTCTAGTATATTTGCCTTTAAATTTAGGATTTTGTTTATAAAATTTGTAAGAAATTAGCATCATGATTTATATTAGATTAATTAGTGTCTTAAGTGATTTGCAGGTAATTAGTAATGTATTATCTTAAAAGAAAAAAAAGAAATAATAATAATCATTAAATCTGACCACTATGTATGAACAGGTTAAGATAAATTTGGTAGATGCTTTAGGTAAGTTATTATTATTATTATTATTATTATTATTATTATTATTATTATTATTATTATTATTATGATTATTTTGCATCACTGAACTTTTGAATGGCAGTATATATATTGGACATTTTCTTTCGAAACATTTTTTTTTTAATTTCTCATTTTTCTCCATATTCCTCAGATTCAATCTGCAACCTTTTCTCTCTTTCTTTTTTCATTTTGCTCTGTCATATTTATTTCACAGCTTCCCTCGCTTCTGCAATCTGCCACACGTTCTCCTTCGTACCCTGCCACAGTAACTCATTGAGCCGTTCACAGTTTTATCAAAAAGCCATGTTTGCTGCTTTTTTTTTTTTTTTTCCTTTTCAGTCTGGAAGGACAATTGAGTTGTATCAAGAAAAAAAAACAAAAAAAGAAACACATGGGCTAATCTCAAACGGTACACAGTGTGTTTCTTGACATTTTCGGAAAATGCACAGTGAGAGAATTGAGTGTGTGACTCCAAACATGAATTCATTATCACCTTTGCGGCGTGTGTGCGCAGCATGTGGTCCATGGTCCCTCTGTGTGTCTGTGTGTGTGTGTGTGTGTGTGTGGGTGTTGAGTGTTCCAGTAGCTTACTTGGCTTTAACATGACTGCACATACAGTACACACGTCTCCTGTCAGTCTTCCTGGTGCTTTCTATATTCTGAATGCTTGACATCTTGGCAAAGCCATCCATTACCTCAAGACGAGCCAATTGTAATTTTTAAGCACGCACACACACAGAGTATACACACCCACACGCAAACACACAATCTGCATGACCTTGCAGATTAACCAATTGGAAACCCTTTTCCTGGAAGGATTTGCTGTCAACAATACTGACCATAATCCTAGTATTCTAAATATTAAGTAGATAGATAGATAGATAGATAGATAGATAGATAGATAGATAGATAGATAGATAGATAGATAGATAGATAGATGACGGCATGGTGCGAATGCGGTTGTAAAAAAGGAATAATGGCCTCCACGGCTCCTAGTTGGACTACAGTGGTTCCTAGATGGATGGATGGATGGATGGATGGATGGATGGATGGAGAGAGATAGACTATGATAACTTTGTTGATGATAACTATGCTATTTCAGAAGACTATTTCATGATATGCAGTAATTTATCAGGATATCAATATAACATGTTCATATCGCCGACTCTAGTAATAGATTTGATTTAACAATACATAATAAATATTTCCATCCATTTTCAGTGGTTGATTAATATTGGGATGTTTTAGGACTAGGATATCATACTATGAAAATTTCCATAAGGCATAACTGTGTGTGCTATGCTAGTGTGTGTATGCTTGTGTGTGTGTGTCTGTGTAACTCAATTTGAGTATGCAGTTTGATGGAGCAGGGTGGTATGAGATTCTGGATTTAATTAACCGGCAGTCTAAGACAAATAGGAGCTAAACACAGCTGCCTGATGGGGAGATAATGAACAAACTGGGTTGCTTGGGTCAAAGCTGCTCTCTCTCAAGGCACAAGAGAATCTCATGGTCATTAATGCTCTATGCGTGAGTGTGTGTTCATCAGTGCATTTCCTATAAAACAGTACGCATTGTGCCGTGTGTAAAGTACCTTCCCACCACTCAAATTACCCACGCTAGAACATCACCTGCCACTTGTGCCTCCACACAACAACATGGCCCTTGTAAGATTGACTCTGCACCTGAATACCTCCGCAGCTGACCCTTTTGTTATTCACACCGGCCTCTCGTTCTTGCTCGGTGAGCGACTTCTTTCTGTTTCAATGGCTAATCATAACTGTAGTGCCTGCCCTCCAGTCGCCTAACGTCTAAATGCATACTGCAGTGGCTGAGCTGTGATTTTCTTATCTGCTGTGCACCCAGCACTTAAGTGCCAGTCTTGCATTTGACTGTCGGCTTGCTTAACAGCTACTATTTGTACCTTTTTTTTCTTTTTTTTTATCCCCCTTCTCGTTAGTTTTTCAGATGTTTGAGAGATTTCAGGTTTTTCTCAGTGCTCTGTGTGACAATTTTAATGTGATAATGGTGGAGGGCTAGTGGAGTAATGGCATATATTAGCATTCATGATTGTGGAAAAAAGTAGAGAAACTGCACCTGAGGTAAAAAAAATTTTTTTTAAAAACACACACACACAAAAAAAAACCCTTTGGCTTTGAAGGAAATAAATCTATATTATTAGCCGGAAAGAAAAAAAAAACCCTAACCATGAGTTCATTATGAGTTCTAGCTATATTGTGCTAGCTCTTACAAACAGAGAAATTAGCTGAAAAAAAGCAGGTTGTGTTGAATAACCCTGCCTAAACTAACACATTAGCAAATTCAACTAGCTAATTTGAAAAGCTAATTTTCTTAACTAGTTAGCTAATTTAACAATCTAATTTACAATACTAATCTAGCTAATTTAATTTACAAGCAAGCTAATTTACAAAACATATTCATGAAACAAACATACAAAGTATACAGTGTCTTGCTAGCTTACATTAGTAGTTTACATTACTTACTGTACCAAACAAGCAAAATTACAAACCTTAACTAGCTAACCTATTTATGAAACAAAAATCCAAAACATACAGTGACTAGTTAGGTGTTTTGAAAAGCTAATTGCAAATGCTAATCTAACTAGCTTACTTAACAAGCTAATTTACTGTATAAAACCTGGCTAACCTATTCACGAAACAAACATACATACAAATCATCCGGTGACTAGCTATCTAATTTAACAAGCTAATTTAGAATATATATAAAATATATTTTGTATAAAACAGGAATATTTAACAATAAAAAAAGGAAAAAAACAAAGAATAAAGTTATGCATCATGAGATTTGTATAAAGTACTTTCAAGGTCAAAATTAAAATGTTAGGAGGAAATAGTAATAGTACATCTTTCTCTTGCTAATATACTAGTCTTCAGTTTCAGGACAGAGGCAGTTTAGTGGTTAAGACTTTGGACTGCTAAGCAGAAGGTCATGTGTTCAAACAGTTTCACTATATTACCACTATATATGATTCCTTGAGCAAAGCCTTGAACCCTCAACTCTGAGATGTGTTATGAGATAAAAGTAAGTTTCTCTGGATAAGAGTGTCTGTCAAATGCTTTACTGTTTTGATATAGTTTGATTAAAATACAAATCTTTCACAATAGTACTTAATAATACGAACATAGTGCAATCATTTAAATAATTTCCACTGGAGGCCAAGTCAGAGGTCTTGCTCCTAAGATATACTGCATGCATGCCTAGACTATTTCCTATGCCCTACTACACTCTTATTTCCCCATACCAATATCCGTATATCTAGACTATATGTAAACAAATTACTATCACTTGCACTTTCCCTCCCCACCTCTCCATTCTTGTTTTCCCCCTAATTGGGCCAGCGGTTTATCTCTCCTCATAAACATTGCATCTCTTCTCTTACCAATGGAGGAAAGTCGGAACAACCGGCAAGGCGTGTAAATTATTTGCAGAGAGGAAAATCAATTAGAGGTCCAGAAGCCTGGCTGTGAGGTGGGGCACATGTGGGGAACTAGTGCCCATCTGCAGTGATAACTCCTGGGGCAATTGCATTATCCCCATTGACACTGGCAACTATTCATGCCAGCAGTGTTTGCTCCCTGAGTGCCCTTGTTACTACCCCCACTTAATTATTCCTGCAATTTGGAAGTTGTCATGTGGCTTTGGATAATTTGAATTCTGAGGTCAGCTCGCCTTTGTCCTTTCTCTCTCCACGCTCTCCTGCCACTTGTCTCCTTGTAGAGAATACTGTGTCCCTGGCAGCTTAAAGGTAGTCTAGACTCAGAGGCTCTGTTGCAGCTCTGATGCATTTTTTGGCCATACAGTTTCAGAAGCTTCAGAATCATGAAGGTTATGGTCGGAGTGGCTCTCCACGATTCCATTCTCTGCAAAACCAGCTTTTCAAAGCTAAACATTACTAGATTTATAAAAGTTAATCGTTGGACTGATAAAAGTTTAAATAATTTTATATTTAAGAATTGAAAATACAATTGAAATAGTTTAGGTTTAAGCCATTTGTTGTGGAAGTTAAATTTTGAAAATTGGGGATTCTTGGCCAAATTTATTAATGAACAGTGACTTGCAATGACCAACAATGTGCCACATCCAATTACTGACACCTGCATCTCATGATCACCAGGAGTCAAGCACTATTTGATTAGCCTGGGCAAGCAAACAGTTATTCTATCCTGATGGTGTTTTTCCTGTGTACTCCCCTTTAAGTATTATGTCCAGCTCAAAAGTCACATTTGTTTACTTATTCTTCAATTCTCCTTAACATGTCTAATGAGCTGATCTTGTTTTTGTCTCTTTTGCTAGGTCCATAATGTGCTCAAACTCAAGACAAGACTGAACATTGAATCTGCTGCGAATACTTGCCTTGAGACCTGCTTGACCTGCACCAGACTGTCAGGACAATGGCTTCCCACTATAGAAAATTGAACTGTTTATTGGTTTCTTGCTGCTTCTTTGTTTTTTTGCTTCCCTCTTCGACCTCAAGGCCACAGCAGCCTTCCATTGCATCCAAAGTGAATGAGCACTACAGAACTTTTCATGCTGAGAACCCAGAATGGACCTTTAACCACTTGGCAGTGGACTACAGAAACGGGAATGTGTACCTTGGTGTGGTGAACCGCATTTATAAGCTCTCCCAAGAGCTGGACGTGCTGGTGTCGCACCAAACCGGCCCGGAGGAGGACAACCGCAACTGCTATCCACCGCGAATCGTGCAGCCCTGCAGCGAGCCACTGACGCTCACTAACAATGTCAACAAAATGCTACTAATTGACTACAGGGCGAACCGGCTGCTAGCTTGCGGGAGCCTCTACCAGGGGATTTGTAAGCTGCTTCGCCTGGATGACCTCTTCAAGCTTGGAGAGCCCTTTCACAAGAAAGAGCATTATCTTTCAGGAGTCAATGAGAGTGACTCAGTTTTTGGTGTAATAGTGTCTTATGGTGACTCCTCACCTGATAAGCTGTTTGTGGCCACGGCAGTGGACGGGAGGCCTGAGTATTTCCCGACCATCTCGAGTCGCAAACTGGCTCGCAATTCAGAGGAGGATGGCATGTTCGCTTACGTCTTCCATGATGAGTTTGTGGCCTCAATGATCAAGATCCCGTCAGACACCTTCACCGTGGTGCCTGACTTTGACATATATTATGTGTATGGCTTTGCGAGTGGCAACTTTGTCTACTTCCTAACACTGCAGCCGGAGATGGGCGGTGGTCCAGCCGCGGGTTCGTCCTCAGCCAACCGGGAACAGGTGTTCACTTCCAAACTTGTGCGACTCTGCAAGGACGACACGGCATTCAACTCGTACGTGGAGGTTCCCCTTGGTTGTGTCAAGGGTGGTGTGGAGTATCGTCTCCTCCAGGCTGCCTACTTGTCTAAGGCAGGTGCCATCCTGGCCCGCTCGCTGGGTGTTGGACCGGATGATGATATCCTTTACGCTGTATTCTCCAAAGGCCAGAAGAGGCGGCCAAAGGAAACGTCTCAAGAGTCGGCCTTGTGCGTGTTTGCCCTGAAGGAGATCAATGAGAGAATTAAAGACAGACTGCAGTCCTGTTACAAGGGAGAGGGCACGCTGGATCTGGCCTGGCTCAAAGTGAAGGATATTCCCTGCAGCAGTGCGGTAAGCTAATACAATACCATTTTACCAGCCTTATCTCGGGCAACATACTTTACACACAAGATATATTTGTGGTTGCCTGTTGCCATTAATCACCACTGCTTACATATAACTGCAAAAGCAAGCATGTTGGATTAATTTTATATTGCTTGGCTGATGGTTACAATCCATAGACTTTTTTTTTTCTTTTGCCAATTATGGCCAAGATTATTAATGGCATCTTAGTTTCACAATATCACAAACATTTGATTTGATATTCTAGGCTTTGTTTGGCTTTCCTCCTAGGCATTATTGATGAGGCTATTATTATGCTGACTTTTCTCGTTAGCGCCCCCTTTAACACAGAATTGTCCACATCCAGGATTTGATTACAGGAAACTTGAGAGGTATTAATTTGTTAGACAGCTGGCAATATTTTCAATCATTCCAATATTTCAGATGTTTCACGGTGCCTCCTGATATTTCTGTAGACTTAAGTGTTTTTTGATGTGCCTCACGTATATAAATTGTATGGAATTTAATCTTTTGATTAGATTTTTTCTTTCTGTCTCTCTCTTTCTCTCTAGAAAATAAGATTAAAGTCAGTGCCAGTCCTTAAAAAAAAAAAATCCAAGGTGCTTATTTGACGATGCAATTTTTCCATTAGCCCGTTTGATTGAAGCTAAACAAGCTGAAATGCAAAATTGCCCTCCTCTGGGAATCAATCTATTATTGTAATGGCGTTTCACTGAATGCCGGCCACGGCTAGAATTAATCTTTCCACTTTCTACCGATGTTATGGATCGCTCATTATCACGTAAACAGCCCCGGCCAGGTTTAACGCTTGACGTCTGACTGTTCGTCTCTCCCCTCATTTGAGGTGGAAGGCAAACCGTAGTGCAGTTGTCAGAGGAGGGTGTAATTTAGCCACACGTCAGGGCGATGACGGTGATGAGTTCTGCAATGATTCTGCTAGTGTGAAGATTGTTGTGGAGGGTGAACCATCAAACCTTATGTGCTTGTGTACACCACACACACAAACACATACATGAACGTGTTCACAGCACATATGCAGCCAGATAAATCAAAGACATGGCGCTAGTGTGCTGTCTGGGAAAAGTGTGGATGGAACGTGGGGCTGAGACCGAGAGAGAGAGAGAGATAGAGAGAGAGAGAGAAATGCACACCAGCACACACACATGGATCTAAACGCACAAATAGCGCATACACACCAGATAAATCAGCGACAGGGTGCTAGAGCGCTGTCTCGGGAAAGTGTGGGATGCGAGACTTGAAGGGAGGTGTGTGGAGAAATGGTGGCATTTCAGCACGCGCTGCAGTATGGCCACTGCAGCATAAATTAGAAAGCAGGCGTCACTGAGGGGTGGGAGATAAATGGCTTGCTCCTCCGCCTGCTGTAACTATGGCTACCAGCTTTCCCGCTCAAGGCCTGGCAGACGTGTTTGATTGGGGTGGGAAGAAGGCGACCCAAAACAAATTAGATCCGAGGGCCGTGCTGGAGCAACGGATCACATAATGATCTCATTTTTAGACGAATATCAGAAGCTCAAGGCGCAAACACCGAGCAAAACACATGATTTAACATCGAATGCCAGCTTGTTACTCTGCCGTCGGCCCTAACTACTCTCTTTGTATCGCTATTATGTAACATCACCATCATTAAGCTTTCATCACAATGTGATGAGGCGAACGGGTAGAAATGCACATTTTGATTAACTAATGCAGCATTAATGCACCATTAATCTTATTAGCATGATAACTAGCTTTCCCCCACGAGCGATGCTCAGAAATAGCTTTCGCTCCATTTCTAAATAAACAGAGCGATGCCGCAGTGCTTTAGTCTGTCCTGCTCTCTCATCCCTTCACCTTAGACTCGAACTTATAAACGAGTCAGGGGTCGTTCATGAACGATTCGATCTTTTTGAACGAGTCTTTAACGTGATTCAGAGGACGAGTCGTCTCGGAGAGTGATTTGTTCATTTTCTACCGGGTCCGCATGCGCAAAGCAGGAAACAGAAATGAGCGGTTCATCTCATGAGTCTTCTAGTCCGAGTCGTTTGTTCTTTTGTCACGTGACTCCCATAGACGCTTTCCGGCGCAGTACACAGGAAACAGAATTGAGCGGTTCTTCTCAATGACTCTTCTAGTCTGAGTCGTTTGTTCTTTTGTCACGTGACTCCCATAGACACTATGCAGTGCAATAATAGTGTCTCTGGGAGTCACGTGACTAAGGAATGAACTACTCGGACCAGAAGATATGATGGTGAGCTGCTCATTCTGCTTATAATAATATGTCCTTAGCTGCGTTGTAATATTTTCATTACTGGAACTATAACCAAAATGTGTGTATGTAGACGCAGACGAGGTTTGTTTATTGAAACTGTAACATTTAATTTTATTTCTGATCAAAAGAACGCAATTAACTAAATGACTCACGAAAAGATTTGTTAATTTCGATGAACGAGATTCAAAGAACCGAGTCACTAAAATGATTCAAATTTCCCATATCTAGTATAAACTTCCAAAGAGTCTGATACTGATGCCATTGTTAGGCTTATCTCAGAAGACCAGGCGAGCAAAACGTCACTGCATTCTGGGACATTAAAGTACTTTGTATTTTTCGTTAAGAAGATGTTTAACGTTAAATTAAAGAAAAGAAGTTGTTGTCCTATTAAACCCCACTGTAACCGTGCCAACACCAAAGTGACGCCCTCCTGTGACATCCTTGACATTCTAAGGACCTGTGTACCTCAAACTAACAAATAAAATCTCTTCAATTAGTTTTTGTTGAGTTTGAATATTAAGCCATGGGATAAATAACTAATTAAGAAAGTACAAGTTGAATGTGTTAAAGATGCTGTCGGTTCGTACCTACAGTATGTTCATGCATTGAGCATTGGATTATTTATACAGTATATTCACTGTTTTTTCACTCCCTCACATGATTGGAAGTAAATCAGGCTTGTGCGTCCTTTTTAACTGTCAAAAACAAAGCATTTGATTTGAGACAATGACCGTTAACAAATAAAATTGAATTGAATTGAATTTGGTGTGGCTTTAGTTCGAAGGTGCAATGTGTTAATGAAGTCTGAGGAGCACGTTAAGGGTGGAGCTGTATGAATTTCTTTCTTCTGTAATATGATGCCATATTAGGAGGATTGTTTGCAAACATGCATAGATTTTTGACAGCAAAGGTGGGCGAAGTACAGTACCATCCATCCATCCATCCATCCATCTGTAGACCAACTCGGGACCTTGGAGGCCAGTGGTGATCACCATTGTATTTATTCCCATTTTACAACTGTAGTTGGACCCGTAATCAATATTCACATGTGCATTCGCACACTATTTGGGAACGCCAGTTAGTCTAATTTGCATGTCTTTGGACTGTGTGAGAAAACCAGGTGACAAAATTCCCATTTCAAATTCCTGTAGCTAGGTAACGCAATGCCATGCAAAAGACGTACTTAAGTAAACGTACAGATATTTGCTGTACTGTACTTTTGAGTGGACTGAAAGTAAAATAGTATCCTCTCTTAAATCTACTAAACTAAAAAAAAAAAGTTATAAAGTTCATGTACTCGGTTACCTCGCACCTATCTGAATATCAAAAAAATGCCTAAAGAAGCAAATCTTTGCGTAATAGGTTCACTTTAAACCAAGTAATGGATTCTGCCCTGGGAACGTGCTGTGTTACAATATAAAAAAAGCAAGAAATGACACAAATAGGATAAGAGCGAGTGATCCTGCGATCTGTGGGTGTCAGTGATACGATCACACGGATATGATTTTACAACATGCAGCTCCTGTTAGTCTCAGATGAGCCACCAGCCTAAATAATGCACGAAGGAATAAGGCGAGCGGACGGCACTCGGATGTTGGTGAAGATTTACTTGTTTTCGATAGAAGCTCGTCATTCATGGTTACAGATTCCAGCAGGAAGTACATCGAGGAGGAAACGAGGTATGACGGATGAAAGCGGAAAAAAGGGGAAACGGTCTGTTGGCGGCGTTTGCACCCCTACTTTCTGCAAGTCTAATTGGATCAGCGCAGGGTCACGGCGAGAGCGAGCAGGACAGTCTGGATATATGTGAATGTTTCTCACACTGCCTGGACGGATGGAAAGCTGCCCCAGGGTAGACAGTAGTATGGATACGGTATCATCTGATTATCGTTGCTATGGTAACAGCTCATTCATCTAGTGGACACGGATCATAATTTAAATTTATTTTGAGTTTGTTTTGTGTTTCCAACTAGGAGAGATTTTTTGTTTTTATATGGTAACACCATACACCACATCTTACAACTATTTTTCATATTTTCAGATTTCACCGATATAACCGTAACTCTGCATCATCGCCCCACCTCATGGTTGATTATTTTCCCAGAAATGCGTGTCTACTAGGCGTCACGGTGGCGTCACGGGTTCGATTCCCGCCTCGCGCTCTGGAGTGTGCATGTACAGTACTACATACTGTATAGAACATGAATTAATAAATCCCAAAAACTCAGTGTTCGATTCCTTCCATAACAACCAAGCTCGAGTCCGGAAAGTAAGCAAATCTTCGGATTTGTAGTAACAATATTAGTGTTTTACTGTATATATACTGTACACTTTGTTTAGGTAGCTTGCTGTGCTGTTGAGTAATCTGTTTCCATAGCAACACGTGTGCTTTGTGCACAACTATCAGTATGGATATCACGTAACTTATGAGAAGAACAAATCAGAATTTTAAAAAAGTGGTGTAAGACTATGTAGAAGAAGACGTTATTATGAATATTTATTAACTCGAGGACAAATGATCCGAGTTGATCCTATAACCTCACCTCGGTTACTCCCGCTACCTTGATCGTTTATCACATCAGATGAGACGCAGAACCGTCCGTTAATGGATTCTTTCTAAAGGAAGCTTGCATTATTTTATTTTAATCTATCCTGTTTATAACAATGAGTTTATTTTTCTCTATGAACAAACGTTTCACGCTGTGAGTTAATAGAACATCATTGGTAGTGACGAGCTTTTTATTATTTTCTTACTCTCTTTCTTTCTGTCCATCTCTTGAACCATCTGTCTTACTGTCTGCATCTGTCGTTCTCTCTCTGTCTCACTGTCTGTCCCTTGCCCTCTCGTTCGGTTTTCTCTGTATCTCTGTGTCTCTCTTGCAATGCAAATATCTTTTCCTGTCTTTCTCTCTCTCTGTCTCTATATCTTTGTCTCTCTTTCCGTCTGTCTTTCTTTCTCACTTCTGCTGATTCTGTCTCTCCTTCATATCCCTTTCTCTCTCTCTCTCCACCACTGCTTTTTCTTACTTTATCTTTGTTTCTTTTTGTCTTTTTCTTGCGCTCTTACTCTTTCTTCCTTGCAACCCCAATACTTATTTCTGTCCCTCTGTCTCACCGTGCGTCTTTCTCTCCGTTCACTTTGCTTTTTATGCTTCTCTCTCTCTCTCTGTTCCATTGCTTCATTGTATTGTCTCTCTCCCTTCACTTGTCTTTCTCTCTATTTCACATGCTACCATTGCATCATCTTGTTTTATATCTGTCTGTCTCTTTGTCTTTTTTCTTGCTCGTGTTCTGTCTGTCTCTCTCTCTCGCTCTCACTTGCAATCTCAAGAAGTCTTTCTCTGTGTGTGTATCAAACTCTCTCTCTCTCTCTCTCTCTCTCTCTCTCTGTCTTTTTTCTGTCTTCATCTCTCCAACTTTTTTGCTTTCACTATTCATTCTCTCTCTCTCTCTCTCTCTCTCTCTCTCTCTCTCTCTCGCTCCACCGCTTTCTTCCTTCATCTCTTTAATCATGATGTGTTTTTCCACCAATTAAAGCTCAGTGTAACGACCCTGCTGCTCCTAAGAGCAGCCATGCTGTACAGAAGGGTATGGTTACAGACAAACAAACACATAGATGAACACACACACACACACACACACACACACACACACACACACTTGAATGATAGTCAGTGTATGAGCGTACATAATCTAGCCCACTATTCCAGTTAATATTTTTCTTTCAGTCAGATTGCTGTCATGTCGTTACCTCTCCATCACACACTCCGTTCACACCTCCGTCACTGCACATGGCATTTCTGCTCAGTTGATAATTACACGGCATAAATGAACATTCTCTCTGGAGCACGTCTACTCGTTTATAATGGACCGGGTACTTAATTAGGATTTTAAATGGTATTCAGTGAACTCATGGTACGTCTCGTTTCTCGTACAGTTTGTCACGACTGCAAAGTTTCCGACTGCGCAGAAGCGCCCGGGGTTTATGTTTATAATCAAAACCCTTTCAGCAAAATGGCCAGACGAGGTTTTAAAACAGTATCGTCGTGGAAGCCGTTCACACTTTCGGATGGTAATGCATGTTATTGTAATGGACACGGTGGGAGAAGTCGTGCTCACACTGCGCTAGAGATTGCCAAAAGCAGGAGATCTGAAAGCAGCTTTCAAGCACTTCTTAGTTGTTTCTAGGCTCACTGTAAGATTTTCAACCTCTGCTTTATCACCGATTTGCATTTAAACCAATCGGCCAGACCAAAAATACACATTCGGAGGTTTTTACTCATTTCCTTTAAACTGCAGAGTAAATTTGCATGTAGTGACGCTCACAAACCTCCATAAAACGCAGTGCTTACAGTACAAACAACGATTAAACAAAACAAAAGTGAAAAAGTACCACTACGGCATGGCTTTCACCAGAATTGACTCGAATTGTCAGAAAAACAGTAATGTTTTATTTGTTGCTAATTATTGGTGTTAGTGGTAATTTCTAATTATTACTAGAATATTGCTAATTACTAGTGTGAGATTATTGCTAGTTAGTGTTAGACTATTGCTAATTATTACTAGATTACTGCTAATTATTGCTAGTTTGCTGCTAATTATTGCTAAATTACAGTCAATTATGACTAGATTACTGCTAATTATTGCTAGATTACTGCTAATTGTTACTAGTTTGCTGCTAATTATTATGAGATTCCTGCTAATTATTGCTAAATTACAGTCAACGATGACTAGATTACTGTTAATTATTAATAGATTACCGCTAATTGTTACTAGTTTGCTGCTAATTATT
>QMIH01000093.1:386971-398072 GCA_003987875.1 Clarias batrachus
CCCCACATGACTCCAATCCATTTGCTTTGTGAGTTCGGTACATTTGGTAAAGTGTAAATGCGGTTTTCTCGGCCTGACATCCCGAGTGCTGATCTGTAGTCCTCTTGAAAGCGGCGACGCGGTGTTCACATCATCCGAACCGAGAGATTCCATTTTTCTCATTTCCTCCCAGATAGGCTGGTTGACCCGCAGCCTCCGAGGTGATGAGATTTTCTTTATTCGCAGCCATCAGCAACAGCAAGAGCGAGGAGCCTCGAATTTGTATTTAGTTCCGACTTAATTCGCACACACGTGTTGTTATTTTTCTCCTGATGTAAGCAAGATGCTGGCATGCACTTTCAGAAAGAGGTGAGGCTTTTATTAAATCGTCCCGGGTTCTAGTGATTCATCGTGTATAGCGGGGACCGGCCAGAGCAGCACACGCTGGGTGTTTTATCTAGCCCGAGCAAGGTGAGATAGCGAGATCTGGGTGCTTTAAATGAGCTCCATTAGTCTGGCCTGCCAGTGCTGCGGATGTGCGGGGGTTTGGCTGACAGCAGAACATTTCTAAAGGTCAGACATCTGCAGAGAAAGGACACACATACATAGACTCACACTGATACGCATCGTCGAATATTTCTTATTCATTTCTCCATTTATCTCCCCGTCTCTCTCTCTCTCTCTCCTTCTCTCTCTCTCTCTGTCTTTTCACTCTGCGAATCTGAATTGACTCTTCTATCGATCACTCATAAACAGGCGTTTCAGCCAGCCATGTTCAACCACTCCATTTGCTTAATGAAGAGCCTCATGTTTGACAAATAGAGTCTCGCCCAGTTACGTGTCCGGACCGGCCTCCTCGCACTCACAGGTCACTTCTGAATCAATCACGTCTCTACACGGCCCAGCTGTGCCACTAAACACATCTGGCTTGACCTGGACGGCTTCCACGGTCCTGGAGCTTCTTGCTCCTCACACGTTTGTAAATCTGCTTTGTCACGATTACGATAACCACAACATGAGGCGTAATTGAGTTTTTAGTGTGCGCCTGGGAGCTTTTGGCTGAGACACAAAGAGCTGGGTTTTTTTTTGCTTTTTTTTTTTTGCGATTTATGACAGGCCCTACTTGCACCCTGTCACAACCTGGCATCACAGAGACACTGTGTTTGGCACGTCGTCTCCTCTAAATATTAGCATGTGGTGGTGAAGTGAAATCTAACACTAATTAGGTGTCAGCCTTTAGTGTGTGAATACTACAGTAGGGCCTTCCAGTAGGAAACGTGATCAATATTGTGGTGGATTATAATAGAGATCTAATGAGATTCATCTCATTCATCGGATCATTTTATTTTCACCTCTTCTCTTCGAGTCTACTTCCTGGTTGCCATGGTTACACTGAGAACCCCATCCTATTGCGTATCAGCCCGAGCTACAGTAGCGACAGAACGTATATATTATTCTCCAGTTTGCTCACAAATCAGATCATTTCCCAAACCAAGATTTGACCCACTAACAGTATGAAGTGATAACGGGGGTTGAGGTTGGGATCAGGGGGAGGAGCTACCGTTACTGTAGCTCCTCCCCCTGATCCCATTGGTTCCCATTGGTTTCTTTTGCTCTCATCTCTCATTGTGTTATCTCACCTAAATAAGCGCAGATTACCGTGACAGCATGGAAAACGACTTATAGTGCCTTGCAAAAGTATTTGCACCCCCCCCCCCATTTTGTCACGTAACAACCACAAGCGTAAATGTATTTTATTGTATTTTTTTCTTTAATTGACCGACGCAAAATGGCACATAAATGTGACGCGGAAAGAAAAATGATTTTACATATAAACATCTAAAAAGTGCGTCTTGCATCTGTATTCAGCCCAATACTGTACCTCGTGTAAACGTCTTTCGCTGCAGTCACAGCTGCAAGTCTTTTGGCGTAATGTGGAAAAGTTCATGGGGTACGAATAGTTTAGCAAGGCATTGTGAAAACACAAAGACAATGTAGTGTTTTGAAACTCTTTGGACACAATATCTTGGGATTAGTGGACTGTTGCACATTATACTGATAAAGTAACGTACAGTATATCAACAATTCTGCTTATTGAAAAGTTTGACGTCATCAGTTTTTACTGCTGTTTTCTACAACCTTGCCATGAACTCAACAATTCACCTAATGTAGTTCTGTTGGCAGATTTTCAGTGTTTTCGTTCTAGACATTTCCAGTCTTTTTTTTTTTTTAGGAAAACCCACTTCGCACTTTGGGGAACGGGTCGGCCTTGTCACATAAATCCAAACAATCGATATTCCTCGCTTTGCAGCTTTTCTTCTCTGACTTGTGCTTGGAAATGAATCCTTTAACCCGTGTATGATTTCAAGATGATAGCCAGCTCTTCCACAAAGACTGATCTCTGACTGTAAAAAAAAAAAAAAAACCTACGAGGGCTGTTCAAGTCAAACCGGGACTTGGGACGATATTTCTGGTGAATGAAGGCGTGAAAACAGTTCAACAACACCACTTACACATTACAGGAACTTCGGCTGGGAATTACTGCCACATCGGGTTCCTGGGAGGCCAGCGTTTCAGCTGTGAAGCAGGCGTCATGGCTCCAGTGTACTGAGAAAACGTTCCATCTTGATCTCTAATCAAAAGTCCCGGGTTGATTTGAACACCACACAAAAAACAGAATTTTGAAAAAAGGCAGGTTGCATATTGTGTGAATAGTCAAGTCAACTCTCAGCTCTTCTTTATTTGTGTAGCACTTTAACAACAAGAGCGCTTCACATAAATAATATAGTGATATAATAAAAAGTTGTTCATTAAAAGGTAAATCAATTTGTTATTGTTGAATAAAAAGGTCAAGGATCGTCCCTGAGCTTGCACTTGAAAAAGTTTATCTGATCAGACCTTTGAATATTGGATTCTAAACACACGTACACGTTTGCGAAAAAGAAAAAAAGAAAAGAAAAAAGTTGTGCGTGTTCTTTAACATGTCATTGGTTGAGTAGTCATCAATCATGACTGGTATTCCTGTCACGTTTCTTTATCCCCCATGTGTAAACCCCGGTGGTGCGGTTTCCAAATCAATCTGCACGGCGCAGCAATATGAAATCATTACTGCTTCATCAGAAGCTGTAAATCATTCCATTCTGGGTGACAAATCTGACTTCACCACCCATTCGTTATCTGTCACCTGGCATCATGTCATGTGCACGTTCTGCGCATGGATATTTATCAAAAAAATGCTTTTTTTTAAATTTATTTCTTTTAGATGAGAGTGTGTTTTAGAAAAAAGTTTCCAAACTAACATATCTGTTTTTGTTGTTGTTGTTGCTTCATGCAGCTCCTGACCATCGATGATAATTTCTGCGGATTGGATATGAACGCGCCGCTCGGGGTGTCCGAGATGGTCCGTGGGATTCCGCTGTTCTCCGAGTCCAACGACAAAATGACCTCGGTGATTGCCTACGTCTACAAGAGCCACTCGCTGGCCTACGTGGGCACCAAGAGCGGCCGGCTGAAAAAGGTAGGAGCTCGTGTTGTCTCGGATTATTTCTCGCGATGGGGAATCGATCGCTCGTCTCGTTCGAAGCGAGCGCTGCCTTTTATCATTCGTTGGTTTGATCCCACGTCGCTTTCTCGTTCTTGGTGGGATGTGATTTGCATTTGGGATTTGTCTGGAGTTTTGATCCAGAGAGATGCTGTTTGTTTCCTGTGAACACTACTGTAGCATACATCGATATACAGTATGTAAATCATCATACGTGCTGTTGAGTAGTTTGTCATACGTCCTTGTTTTTTTAATCCCAGGGAACCAAGGTCAAGGATTTCAGATTTAATTGTAAATAATCACAAATAATAATAAATCTATCCGGTATCGGACCATTTTGATTCATACACATTCACATCTCATACAAACGTAAATAACTCTTTTGATTGTGTAAAGCTGCTTTACGACGATGACGATTGTTAAAAGCGCTATACAGATATATAAAACTGAATTGAATTGAATTGAATTAAATGATCGGGTAGCTAGAGCTCGCCGCTCAGAGCTCCGAACGTCCTGTTCTGACCGTTTGATGCGAATAAACAGGTTCATCTCATTTAAAACGTATTTGAGAAGCTGCTACAGACAACTAGTAGCCTTATTCTCGCTACATCTTGAGAGTGTGAAGAAAGATGTCAGCCGCAGAGAGAGAGAGAGAGAGAGACTGAAAGCACTGGGGTGCTCTGTTCATGCTGAGCTAGTCAAGGGTAATTGCATGATGCGGTGTGATGGCTTTGGGCCTGCTGCCCTCTCCTCTGCATGGGCGTCTGAAAACTCTGGCCGAGACGAATCTCGGGGCCTGCTATACACGGCGTGCAGGGGAAAACAGCATTAAAAGCAGCAAAGATAGGGAATAGAGAACGAGCGAGAGCGAGCGAGCGAGAGAGACGGAGGGAGGGAGGGAGCGACTGGGATATGAGCTCTATCGCCTTTTCTTAAGAGCTTGTACTCCAGGGATTTGGTTGTGCAGACAGACAAAACTGCCTGGTAGAAATCTAGTTTAACGTAGCTGTTATTCTTCCGAGTTTCTTTCTTTCTTTCTTTCTTTCTTTCTTTCTTTCTTTCTTTCTGTTTTTATATATTGGATGTTGGATGGACATGGTTTAAAAAAAAACAAAAAAAACTAAGCAGACACCTGTGCTTAAAATCTGTTTTTAGATATAAAACTATAAATCAGATGCGATGTTGTTCAAGTTCATTAGAAGTCAATGTATAAATGAACAAACCCTGGCCTTCACTTGTTATTTGACTCTTGTGGGCGTGTAACAGACCTTCCTATTGTTGCTCGACGACGTAGGGTATCCACTTGAGAAATACTACGCGCTGTATGAATGATATTAGTGCGAAACGGCCTTTTCAGCCTTTCGCTCTCTCCGGCACATCGTTGTCCTCAGGTACACGACGAACCGCTTTTCACGGCAAATCGCTATATATCCTTTTGGAAGCTTTCAGCTTGGAAAACGTGTCATGGCAAGACAGTGAAACAGTGTCTGAGTCCAAAAAAAGAAAAAACCTAAATCAACTATACGGCTTCTTTCTGTCATTTGATCAGTGAAGCGAATCCACCAGCTGGGCAGAGTAGTGTAGCACCTGCCGTGAACGGGCGAAAGGTTTTCCATGAACTTTTGGAGAACGCTGAAGAAACTGAATGTTTACAGCCTGTTGACTGCCATTTATACAATGAAGCACCATGGTAGAGATGTTAATGATGAGCTGTAAACTTCATTTTTGTCCTGATATAATCTTTTATTGTTCTTCTCCCAGCGTCACGCCAGTATTTCCCATTACATAAACACAATTAAACCTGGTATTTACTCAAGTTGTTCTTAAAAATGCAACTGATTATTATTGATACTGATTTGCTTGCATAGTTACATTGTCGCAAACACAACCTCAATTTTATTTATTAACGTTGACAAACCTGTAGTAGGCGGATTTATAGGCTTTTCATAAGAATTTAAATAATATGACTAAACAATTGCGATGAAATATTTTGCCATTTGTGCTTTTTAACACCCTTATTAGTCAAAGGAATCATGCACCATGCTAAGTGTACAATAGTTCTTTATTAATAGTTCCTGCCAGAAGGGGTTAATCATAAAAATTTTGCAGTAAAACGTCTTATAGAAGCCGTAACCCGTGTGTAAGTTGTTCATCTGGGTGATGGCATACCGTCCGTTGTCATATAACTTGATAGTTAGAATTTACTGTACATTGGCCAAGTTACAACGAACTTGCGAGTTTATACATTATGTGAAAGATGAGATGTTTAAGATGACGCACCACACTTGGAAATAAATGTTTAGAGCCATCCTCCGCATTCGTGCATACATTAAGAAGCAAGTGTCACATGAACGACTGCCGCACAAATGAAAAATGAAAGATCTGTCCCTCCAGGTAGCGCTGTATCATTTTAAAAAGCTAAAGTCATTTGCACTGAACTGCATTTTTTGCAGCTCAGAGAAGCTCGGTGCGGTGCGTAATGACCCATTTTATGTGGAATGAAATCTTTCTGACTTTTCCGCTCTGGCATTGTCAGTGTAACACCTGGGAACTCAACCGTTAATACAACAAGCGGTTCCTGGGAGAACATTGTGCATGTGAGTCATTTTCTCGACAGGCTTTGGTAGAGGCACTTCCGAATGTCAAGAGCGAGCGCTTCGACAGCTACAGCGTGCGACAGGGGCGGGTGAGTTCAGGGCCGCATCGCTTATAGCCATCAGTCTCAACCGATGAGCGCGTTGTCTTACTCAGACTTGATCTCATCTGGTTGGTATAGAGTAATATAGTCAAATATTACACCATTATATGTTCTACGGGGGTGCCAAAACTTTTGAACCACAAGCCTTACTTGTAGCCCTGCATTTCATTGTTTTAATTCAGTTCATTTGTTAATTCATCGTTAATTTAGTGGTAGTTGTGCTGATATCTTTAGTCCTTGCATACGACCAAATACGTTTACACACAAACATGTCAGTTCGCTCAGATACACAACTCACCCAGAAAGCTTTCAACTGCAATTTCAGGGATTGCTAATGACCTCAGCGGAGCAAACAACACATGATGTCATCGTCACCGCTGTAACAAAAACATGTTGATAAAAAAAAAAACAAAAAAAAAAAAAACAGCACAGTCCGGTCATTAATTAGCGGCTTTATAAGCCGACTTAATGGATACTGATTTATGGACAAACAGCCTGAAGATCAGCAGATAGTCGCTAAGAATAAATATTAGCGTTAGCATCACTTGCGGGTGTATACGAAACGGCTGGGTTTATAAACATTAGCACTGTCGGCCTTGTAAGCCTGTTTATGAAGCTTTTAAAATTGTGAGTTCACGAAGTGTACACTATATAAGGTGATGTTATTTGCTAGCGGTTATGGCTAGACACACAGCAGCACTACAACACTGACTGATTTACTATCAAATAAAACAAAAATGTTTTGTCTTATGAAACTAGCTAATAATTTAAAGTGCTAAGTGAAGGAAAAACAGCATCTTGCCTCCGGGAGTAGGAGAGGTGTACAACACTCTGTTGTAATTTAGAAAAGCAGGGACGTTCCCGATAATGCCTCTAAAATAACACTTTAATTAATGGGCGCCAGGTAAACATACTGCATTTATGCTAGCAGCTTGCTAGGCGAGTTTGCTGGAGTTTAACACATAGCAGTGGGACGAGCGCGAATCCATCAGTGATTTTTACAGACTGCATGCTCCTGGGCCTCTCTTAACGAATTTTCGCCTTAAGAGTTGAAATTTTGCATCGGCATACGATGCACTTTCAGCATGAACGAACGAGCGAACTGAAACAATAGCCAGCTTTCAAAGAAGTTGCACGTTTTTTTTTATTATCATCCTGATACACGGCACCGCCTTCAGGATACAGTGTTTGAACCATTGGGTGCACACGGTCCTCCAGAATGGTTCGGTAGTCCTTGGCAGTCCATCTAGCACAAGTATTGGGCCTACAGTAGGGAATGCCATGATATCGCAGCCCAAACCATCACTGATCCACCGCCATGCTTCACTCTGGACATGCAACAGTCTGGGTGGTACTGTACGCTTCTTTAAGGCGTCTCCACACCGTAACTCTCCCGGATGTGAGAAAGACAGTGAAGGTGGACTCATCAGAGAACAATACATGTCTCACATTGTCCACAGCAACCAACATTTGGCGTTGGCAAAAAAAGGTTTGTCTATAGCAGCCCGGCCGTGTACTTCGACCCTGTGGAGCTCCAGACCAACAGTTTTGGTGGAAACAGGAGAGTTGAGGGTGTACATTTAATTCTGCAGTGAGTTTATGTTTTTTGGACACACTGCGGGTTCGCACCCGGACATCCCTTTCAGACAGCTTCCTCTTGCGTCCACAGTTACTCCTGTTGGATGTGGTTCGTCCTTCTTGGTGGTATGCTGACGTTACCCTGGATACCGCGGCTCTTGATGCATCACAAAGACTCGCTGTCTTCATACTTCATGTCCAAATTTTGATTCAGTTCTAATTTATGATTATGTTTATGATCATGTTTATATTGGTAAATACTAAAATTAATAAAAATCCGCATGATTTCTAAAGGATGTTATCTCTAATCCATTTCATACAGATTACACATTTCATTAGGATCTGATTGGTTTTATATCGCGAGAAGCCGAATTGGATCCAGCTGCATGGGCACGCTTTTATATTCGGTCAAAATGCACAGAGGAGCGGTAAACAGCTTCTGAACCCTCCTGAGACAGATATTTTTAGAACACACGCGTACTCGCCCGAAATGGCTGTGTTTGCTGAAATGTTCGCTCTGTGCCGTGTGTGCTCTTTCTAAACCCCCGGACCAGATGTGGATTTGGGACTTTCAGAGCGTCTCTGTGCATCTCTGTCTCTCTCTCTCTCTCTCTCTCTATTCATATCATAGTCAGTCTCACTGAAGCCATTTTTCCAACTTAATAAACCTTGTCGTCTCTCTCTCGAGCTATAACCATGGTTTGATGGTTTCGTGCGTTATCGTGTTACAAGCTCGCTTGGCCCTATAACACGCCACTGCGTCGGTGGCATCGGTTCCTTTTCTGCAGCAAGAGAGAATCTTCATAAAAAATAAATAAAATTAAAAAATGGCTCGCTTGCTGCTTAATAAACCACCCATATGTCTTTGGCTACAGTCTCCATGAGAAATCAGTGAAATTAGACCTATTAATTGTGAAGCAGCTTGTAATCCGCAGTGCTTCCTAATTAGGGCTAGTGCTCAGGGAGCGCCGCTGAGCCAGATACAGATTGAACAACACCCACAGAGGTGATAATGCTTCAACCGGTGGCCAGGATCACTCAATACAATCAGCATCTGACCTTGAAGCAATGCTCAGAACACTGTGTGTGTGCGTCTGTGCGTTTGGAGCATTTGTCCATCTAGACTTCTCTGTGCTTCTGGGCCATTAAGTGTAAGGTGAAGTGGGTGTCGCTGACCCCTTTTTAGAGTGCGAGAAATGGAGAAAAAGCTCAGTTCAAAAGTGCACAATCGGAATATGGCGAATTTCTTCAAACGCGCAGGAAATGGCCTTTTTTTTTTTTTCCTTCCTTCCCAGAGCGATAACGGAGATTGCCGGTTGTCAGAAGGTGGTGAGCACTTGGAAAGGGTCAATTTGCTGGTGAATAGAGGATGTTTGTTGCCGAGGAAAAGGTCAGCGTCTTCTTTAGCGCTGCTCTTCTTCTACCTCCGGCTGATGTTTAGTGGAGAGCCTTAATACCAAATCAGAAATAGTGTTATTACAAAAATTATTCGGAATGAACAGAGAAGCTAACATGTACAGTACAGATGTGAATAAGACGAGCAGGATTTAGTTTTTTTAAGGAGGCAGATCGTTGGGCATTTGAGCACAAGCTTGAGGTCAGGTTCAGGTCAAATCCGGGATTAGTGAATGAAGGTGTAAAACCCGATACGGGACACTTTAAGCACGGCATAAGAACGGTGTGAATGCCTTAAAGATGGCGTACGTCCATGGATGATGATCCTGGCTGAGGTGGCTCAAAATCCAGTGCGAGTGGAACGCCTGATCATTCACAGATTGTGGAAGAGACTCATCTGTCTGTGTGAACTGTACACACAATCATTCACCAACACCACTTGCACCACTTGCACGTTACAGGAGTTATTCCCACATTCCCCGTACAGTCCTGACCTCTCTCCAAGCCATTTCCACATGTTTGAGCCGTTAAAGGAGTTCCTGGGAGGCCGGCGTTTCAGATGAGAAGTACAGCGAGCAGCCCGATCATGGCTTACTGAGAAAATTATATTCTACATTGATGGTGTCTAAGCGCTAGTGAAACACTGGGATACGTGCATTAGTGTAGCAGAGGATTATATAGAGAGATAAAGGGAGATCTTACACTCTGTTATTCTGGATCTTGAACACATCCTTAGTAAATGCCTGGTCATCTATTAGTTTGCTTACATTTTGAAGAAAGAGTTAATAAGAAGTGGGATTCGATAACAAAACGCATAAGTCTTTAATTAAAACCAATTATGAACTGGAGTGATGTAGCTGAGGACGACATGCTGACACTCGAGCCATTTCGTTTTTGTTCCCCATAATGTTTCCCTGTGTGTGTGTGTGTGTGTGTCTCACTACAAATGCAGATTATTGAAATGGTGTGAGTGCAGCCACTGGAGCAGAGGATTAAGTGCTGAAACCTAATGATGAAGTATTTTGCAGCAGCAGAAAGAATGTATGTGTGTGTGGGTGTGGATGCTTTATTGTAGGTGTTTGTGCTTAAATCTGTGTATGTGTGTGTGTGTGTGTGTGTGTATTTTGTTCTCCCAGCAGTTGCTTTGCCAAAAATGTAAAAGGAAAAGAAAATTGAGTCATGTCCCGTTTTTATCCAAAGCCTGCGATCGACACCAACACGTAAGAGACACTTCACCGTGTTTGTCCCGAATGTGTCGTCTCCGGGAGACGTGGAAAAAACTTCCACTTCCCCCTTTCGCCTATGAATCCATGGCAGCGTTGCCATAGCAGCTGGGCTTCTCAGGCCTCGTGTGTTATGGTATATTATAGCGGATACAGAGCCATTTTCTCTTTTGTTCCAGCGCTGTTTATCTTTTGATCACGCTCTTTATACACACTTTTCTTTTCCCCTCAGTTGATTTTTTTTTTTTTATCATCCGTTGATGTCTGAAATGCATTTGACTTCTCCATGATCAGTCAGTCAGTGCAGATATTCTGCATTGGATATCGGTGTGTGATCTATTCATCACGTATAGATGTCTGATTAGCCAAAGGTAAAAAAAAAAAAAGGGGGAAGCTGGAAAAAGCTGTTTTTTTTCTTTCTTTTTTTCTTAAACACTAGAAGGCAGTGGTGTAATGGTTGACACAGTCGCCTTGCACCACCAGGGTCTGGGTTTGATTCCCGCCTCGGGTCTGTGTGCGTGTAGTTTGCATTTTCTCCCTGTGCTTGCTGGGTTTCCTCCCTCAGTCTAAAGACATGCCGATTAGGCTAGATTTGGTGTTCCAACGGTTAGGTGTTCCACCTTGTGCCCTCAGCCTCTAGAAAAGGCTATCAGTGCTAATAGTACTAGAAAAGGCTAACAGTGCTAA
>QMIH01000093.1:399215-422340 GCA_003987875.1 Clarias batrachus
AGTACTAGAAAAGGCTAACAGTGCTAATAGTATATTAGATATAATATAGATATAAACAGTTGCTTATGCTAGCTACTTAGCTACATGGACAATTCCTAGCTAGCTAGGATGAGTTCTCTTATGCTAATAACGCTAAGTCAAGTGTGCTCACATTTCTAATGAAAGTAACCATGTAACAAAAGAAACTTCACAAGAAGCATCCGAATTTGCGAAAATGCTTCATGTGCCGAAGAAAATATTCAGTTCTTAAGGTAAAAAAATTGTGAGGCAGTGCGTTTGTGTGCACAGTAATTAACTTAGATAGCTAGCATGTTAAGCTGTCCGCCTGATTGAATGTATTTCTAGGTCATGAGTTACAAAAGAAACCTCTCATATTGCCATGTGAAATGTCCCACATGCTGGGTGAAAAAAAAAAAAAAAACTTAGCCGATGCTCTAAATTCAGCTTTGCGATGCAGTGACATGTCTGTCCTGGCCTAATGAAGCAGCCAGCTTTTTATATCTATGCGTTATGGGACATATAGTGTTAGCCCTGTCAAGTACGCAACATGGCACGAGCTTGTGCATACAAATAAAAAATTGAATTTCCTTGCTTATAGGAAGAAAAAAAAAGAGAGAAAAAAAATCCCTGAGTTTGTGACAACTCCGACGCTGTGCTGGTAGAACATGGACGAAATGTTTCTTGTTAGGCAGAGGAAGCCTGCGAGCCGCAAATGAGATGCTAGCTTTGGGACTGACACGCTAGCTGTGGGAGATTCACACGGTGGTCAACAACCAGCTAAGCTGCCTGTCTATCAATCAGAAAGAACGAGCGAACCTCCTCCAGCTGCCTTATTAAAGAGAAAGAGAGAGAGAGAAGAGCACCGGGGAATGATCCTGGAAAAGAACGCAATGTCCTCACCTTGACACTCCTTGCATCTTTCCTTTCAGATGCGCCTTAATGATGGACAAAGATGTCTTATATAGCGTTAAGTGGACAGCGGAAGAAGAAACGCCTGTCGCTGACACAGTCGCAACACCGCGATGTGCACAAGCTGGGTTATAAATAGCAGCGCCCTTCACACAGTAGATTGTTTTGGGTTATCTATAGTCACCCTTGTTTGGCCCGAGGGCTGTTCCGTAATTGAAAAAGATGCTCAGGGCGCTAGACGGGGTGACACCGCACATGACTCGGTGTTACATCAGTGGCCCCGTGTGCGTGGGGTTGTGCAGTGTCAGAATTGTAGCCGTGATGGATTTTTGGCACGCACAGTGACTTTAGCACGTCCGCGGCTGTGTGTAGCACTGCAATAAAAAAGAAAAAGAAAAAAAAGTGCAGGCAATATTTCAGCCAATCAGGCACGAGTATTTGATGAATTCATACTGTAAGATGTACACTTGTAACAATTAGCATTAACTCACCGTGCTAATGGATTCTCAGATCTAATTAGTCAAAACCAGTTGATACTGTATGTTTTCTTCAAGATGTGCTTATTATTATTATTATTATTATTATTATTATATACTATTCATGCACTCAATCTAATACGTTATTGTTGTGAGAAAAAAAAAGTATTATGTGGTGAAGATTTCTGTAAAAAGTAGTTATTTACTTCTTTTAAGTAAATACCTTACTTACTTTTTTAATTGGTTAATTAATATTTTTGGAAGGAGACGCCGGTGTCAGCACAGCAAGAGTCAAAGGTAAATGAGTGAAACGGAACATACATGTCGCATCAATAACAACAGGAAAACTCACCAGTTAATTATTTATCCGTGACCGCATACCCAGTTGTTGCTACTGCGTTCCACAGAAACAGCCTCAATATATAATACATAAAGTGCAGCTTAAAAGTCTTAAGCTCGCTCATTAAAAAGATTCCTCTGAAACTGCTCAGGTACAGGGACTGTAGAAGTCCTTTAGAAAGACTGGTAAAACAAAATACGAGGGGGGGGGGCGTCAAGACTTTTGCACAGTCTTATAGTGTGTAGTGTTTTTACATGAAAAATAGAAAAAATAAAAATCAATTAAACAACTTCTAACTGAGTTATCCGTCGTTTCCGTCTAAATGACTAATTTCCAAGGAGGAGACAAAAAACTCAGCTTCGTCGAAATGTAATTACTGTAAACATGTTTTTTTTTCTTCTTCTTCTTCTTTTTAACGCAGAATCCATTCTGACAGGGTTGTTTATTTCCCCCTCACATTCGAGGCACATGTTTATCAGCCAAAAATCCCAGGATTGATCAGTCGCTCACATACAGTACTGCACGCCGACTCTCACCGGAGCGGCTGAGCAATATGCTTTATGAGTAATAAGCCGGGAGTTTAAGGGGTTAATCCCAGACATGACGCGTCATCTTTTTGGCTGCGCTTCCGTCTGAGTAATTCTCCCCTGCTTTCATTTACACGTTGTCACTGTAGTCTCTGTGTTGACAGGAAGTGAAGAATCGAATCAAGGCTGTGAGACAGAAAGCGAGAAAGTGCGAGAGAGAGGAAGAACGAGAGAGAGAGAGAGAGAGAGAGAGAGAAAGCTGTTTTGTTTGCCCATTCACACAATGTGTATGTGTGTGTGTGTGTGTGTGTGTGTGTAGATTCATTTATCCCTCTGTGAATCGAGTGCTAGGATATAATCTGGTCTTGCTCTCAGCTGCTGCTGGAGATTAGATTAATATGCATCGGCTACACATCTGTCCGATTTGAAATCGACAGCGAAGGTCCGCAATGAAAGGCGTTCTGTGTTTGAGCTTGCGTGAGTGTGTGTGTGTGTGTGTGTGTGTGTGTGCCTTCTTCAGTGAGATCTGTGTGTCAGTTTGTGTACATCCTTTCATTCACAGTTACCAGATTTCTCAACAGTGACGTGACGCTCTGATGCTGGAGGCTTCTTACAGGGGAAAAATCAAAATCTAAATAAAAAATAATAATAAATAAATCAGCGTCCCCTGTTAAAAAGCCTTGTTCACGAAATTAATTTCAAGCAACGCAAAGTACAAAAGTAAAAGAAAGGTTTTGTCTGTACGTGGGTCAGAACTTGCTCTTTCGATAAGATCTTTACAGTTGATCTGGTGGACGACAGCAGTCTCAGAAAATTAAAATAAACTTCAAATAATAATAATAATAATAATAATAATAATAATAATATCACTGACTACATTAAAGATCAGAAGATTATTTTTAGCTTTAACCTTTTAACTAATTCTACAAACTCGTTACCTTCAACGACGTGTACTTTCCTCTAGAGCTGTAGTTAATATCACACACACACACACACACAAAAACGTTCAAGCTCGAACTCAGCCATGTTTTTGGAAAACTCCGCCCCACATACGCAAAAAAAAAAAAAAAAAGCAGCGCTTAAGACTGTAGTTAATTCCAAGGTCTGAATACTGTGCAATTTCAGCATTAACTCATGATCGCGGATGTTGGCGCGCAATTCAGGAGCTGTCAGCTCTTTTAACAGCTTGATGTGTAGATTGTATCCTGTCTCGCTCTGGATCAAAGCGAACGAGTGTAAACGTAAAAAAAAAAAAGAGAAAAAGAGAGAAAATGTAATTATCATGTCCGGCTCTACAGCTCAACGGTTATAATTCAGGCTCTTCTTCTAAAACAGTCATAAACAGACCTTCAGTCGGGCTGGAAAGAAATTGGCCTGATGGTTACTGGATCTTCTAACAGCCATCAGCGTCTTCCCAAGCTAATGGAGGTCTAATGCTAATGTTAATGTTAATGTTAATGTGTGGTCTGAGCCAGCAGTACTTTACCCATACATACTCGCCACTAATCATGAATAAAAGATCGCAGGGCAGTTATGGTGTGCGATGATGTAGAGCAGGGCCTTCAGCTAGGGATTTGTGGTGGCATTCTAGAGATGATGAAAATGTCAATGTAACATTAGATGAAAAAAAATAAAAGAAGTTTTATTATAATATACATTTGACAGAAATTGAGTCAATTAATAATGGACCATGAAAAAAAGTACTGAGGAAGTGTAGAAGTGAAAGTACAGTTGCTGCGTCAGAATCTGACTCAATTAAAAGAATTGTACTTAATGAAACAATTAATATATTTACTTGGATGTACTGTAATTGAGGAAAAGCACATAAATGCACAATACCGTCTGGCTCGCTAGTTCACTGAGCGTTAACATAAGCCCTAACATGCTAACTCGGACATACTTAGCATAAAGCTTGTGGTTTTCTCATGTTTTGTACCTCAATTGTACGGAATTCTAAATATTGACAAAAACCAAATACTTTAACAAGCTAATTTACTAAAACGTACCTAGCTTTGAACATATTTTCAAACATAATTTTACGAGCTAATTAATCAAACTAAACGTTGACGTAATTCAGTGTTTCAAAGAGGAAAGAAGAAAAAGTCATGGAGGAGATAAGATCATATTTCTTGCTGTTTGAGATTTATAAGCAGTGTTTTAAGGGCCACAATGAAAGTAAAATAGGGATAAGAAAAAAAAAAAAGTTAATATTGGAAATTAACCAGACGATTCAAAAAACAGTAGTACTTAAGTACAGTAACAACAACAACAAAAATTATTCATTTCTTTCCACTTTTTGTCAAACCGTGACTTTTTCATTGTACAGAATAACAGAACACAGTTCTGAAAGTAAAAGCGGCCAATCCCCTGCTACACTAATGCGCTCATCCCAGTGTTTCACTAGTGCCTGGACACTATCAGGGTAGAACGTTTTCTCAGTACGCCAGAGTCACGATCGGACTGCCTGTCTGATTCACGTCTGAAACTCTGGCCTCCCAGGAACCCCTTTACTGGTGTTACTTAGCGTTCCTGTAATGTGCAAGTGGTGTAGGTGAATGAGTGTGTACCGTTCTCACAGATGCAACTGTGTCACAGACTCTTCAGTAACTTAGTGACAAGTTGTCCATTAATTTTCAAGGAACAGCTGTATTGATTGTATCGATTTTTTTATATTTAAAATAACACACAGTGTCAATGTCAAACCATTTCCCAAAGTATGAAGTGGTCTGGAAAAGTCTGGAACGAAAACATGAAAATCTGCCAACAAGGCTAAATTGTGGAAAATTGCAGTAAAACCTGATGAGTACAACTTTTCAACGAGCAAAATTGTTATATCATGTTAGCTTCAGGGGTGGAGGAGGGTGTGGAGGGTGTGGCTAACGTTAAGTACCAATTTTGTTTGTCTGTCTTTTTGGTAATAATTGAATTTGACAAGACGAAGACGTTGTAGGCCGCCTTGTGTTGGCTCGGCGTACGAATTTATTCTTAATTCTCACATCGAGCTTTTTATTGAACGCCGAATCGTGACGTGTGAGGCGTGAGATACAAATCATCCTCGGTGCTACTTCGCGCTCCTCAGCCTGAGAGAGGGCTGCTCGACTCTCCGCTAATTACTCTGTCTAGCAGACTGTGAACGTTCTCTCTCAAACATTTAATTAAAACCAAAGTTGATAGTTTTTAATGAAGTAGAGTGGCGAAAAAGGTTGCTGGTGTGCGTCGGGTGACTGCGAACCTGCTGTTGTTTTAATTAGTCTCCACGCCAATCTCTGTGCGAGGTGATGACAGACCAGATTTCTGTCACTGTGTGTGCTTGTGCTTGTGTGTGTGTGTGTGTGTGTGTATGTGTGCGTGTTGTTTTCTTAGCTGATCTCAAGAATTTGCATCCGACACAAACAGAAGCCGTGGCATGGATGGATTACCTGAGCGGAGACGATTCACCTGCGTTATATCAAACCATTGAAAATAAACAGGCGATAGCGTCTGCGACAGGCTACAGGTTGTGCTTCTTTCTGTTTTGCTCTCTTTCGGTCCTTCCTCCATTTTTACAAAAACTCGTACCTTCTGCTCATTTTGACCCGTTCAAATGTATGTTTTTTTTCTGTATTTCGATTTTTTATCATAAAAATATACGTAAGTTTTTACATATTTCCATGTACATTTTTTTATCACGTTTCCAGAATTATTGGCACCCATTATTATAATATTTTTTTACTATATTATTTTATATTATTTTATATTATGTTCTATATATGACGATTTACCAAACGATGCACGATTACATGTGCACAACTTCACTTTTATTCCACAGTTGAAATACGAAAAGATCGAAGGCAGCGATAGTGTTTCTAACGACTGCAAGCTCTTTTTAAAGCTCACAATTGATTTGAACATAAAAATTGTCAGAAACTGTTATATGTTCCTATCCTGTGCCAGCACGTTTTTTTTTTTTTTTTCCCTGCGTGTATCTGTAAGTAGAAACAGTTCGTTGGCGGGGAAAATGCGTTGTGTGTATGAGTTGCATCAAAGGAAAGTTGGGATGTGTTTGTAAAAAGTTCAAATCTGCGTCGTCTCTCTGAGAGAATTTAGAGCTGATCGATAAAGAATTGAAGTCGACATATTTCTATATCAGAGTGGGTTTTGTGAAGATTTCGGAGACTGACTATAAACAAAATTTGTTTTTTTTTGTTTTTTCCTTCTTCAAAGAGTATAGTTATGTGCATTGTACGGGGTGCCAATATTTCTGGAACAGACTCTAAATTATATAAGGTCATTTGTTCCTTGAATATGTCGAGTTTTGGAATAGAGTTTTAGAAAGCTCTCGGCGTCTCGCTCTGATTTATGTGCCTCGGTCGACAGATGTTAGTGTAACAGTAGAGGACACACTGCAGGTGAGTCTCTCTCTCAGCCAATCACAGCGCACGCTCGTGTCTCCGGGGAGGACCTGAGCAGCTCTTCGGCAGGAGCTGGAAAATGGACTTCTTTACAATTGGGTCACTCGTTCTGTTCTCCAGACAGTAATGCCTGGGGAGCAGCTGGGAAAGGTGTGTGTGTGCACGCGTATGTGTGTGTGTGTGTGTGTGTGTGTGTGTGTGTGTGTGTGTGTGTGTGTGTGTGTGTGTGTGTATTTTTGTCCAAGTGTGTAAGTGTGTATTTTGTGTTACAGTGTGAGGAAGATAAATGAGGTGCTGAGCGTTTGAGGAAGGGGCGGGGCTGTAGTCCGGTGGGTGTGGGGAATCCCTGTGGAGCTCGTGATTCGATTCGATTCAATTTCAGTGTTGATTTAAGTCGCCATGGCTCAATCAGGAACCGATGCTTTATGCATCTTGATGGATATTGATTTTCATTTCTGTTGCCTTTTATGATGATTTTTTTTCTATCATGATAACTGTCTATCACATTGGATTTACAAATTGAGGTGCAAAAACATCCACATCATACTTTTGTTAAGAATGTAGAAAGGTATTCATCTTTTACCTTAATGACTCTTGAAGCAAAAAACATGAGTCTTGGGCACAAAGTGTTTTACATGTAATAAAGTAGAGACTATAGTGAGCATATAGAGTGAATATGACACAGTTTGGGATTTGGTCTAAAATGCTAAAACAAATTAATGTCACTCACTCACTCACTTATCTACACCACTTTATTCTACCGGTTCATGGGGGGCCTGGAGCCTATCCCCCTGAGCACAATGAGGGGAACACCCTGGATGGGTGCCAATCCATTGCAGAGCACACACACACACACACACACACATGCTCATTTACACACTACGGGAAATTTGGGAATACCAGTTAGCCTGATGTACATGTCTTTGGACTGTGGGAGGAAACCAGAGTAACCCGGAGGAAACCCACCAAGCACGGGGAGCACATGCAAAGTCCATGCACACAGACCCCGAGGAGGGAATCGGACCCGAATCCTGGCGGTGCAAGACCACAGGGCTAACCACTAAGCCAGTATGCCACCTAATTTAAAAATCAGTTAAAGTAAAAAAACAAACAAACATGAATCAGAAACACTAATTTCTATGAATTTGTTGATTTTCTGTTCTTGTATATGATATGGATGGAAAGTTGCATTGGTGCTACTGCTAATACTTTTCAGTTTCTTGGTGCATGTAGTTTTTGACTCATTTATAATTTAAGTACTGTATGTTGAATGTATTACATTTTATGACATTTATGCATTAAGTCCTGTTTGACTTTTTGTACATTTGAGATGAACGAATTACGACGCACTTATGAACAGATTTTCCTCACGGCCTTGTTACTTTATGCACTTTAACACGGCAAGTAGAAATGTAGAAATCACTCCCCCCCCCTCTCTCTTTCTCTCTCTGTCAGTCTTCCTCATTGAACAACTCCTCTCTAGCTCGGGCCTTCAGTGGACTTTTATCTCAACCACACCATCTTTCTCTGAGGATTATGTTTTCCTTTTCACTATGCACACAGATCAGTAATTATACAGTAGGTGTGTGAGAGAAATGCTTTTGCTTGTTGTAGCGCACAGATACATGTGACAGGCTGTTCATTAGAGTCACCGGCCTGCTTTACTTAAATGTGAGTCTGTCTCTGACTGTGTGTGTGTGTTGTGGTTGTCCTGGAATAGTGGTCTGTGAGTGTTTTTTGACTAGTCATAAAAACTAAAAAAAACTAAAATGCTAATCACAGTGCTATTTTTTCTCTAAATGATAATCAGATCATAAAAAAGTAGTTCTAATTGCATTTTATCTTTGTATGAGGGCTGTTCGAGTCAAAGCGGGACTTTTGATTGTGCGGAATGACAGGACACAGTTATGAGAGTAAAAACCTCCTTTATTTCTCTATATAATCCCCTTGTACAGTGGACCCTTGGATTACGAGCATAATTCGTTTCGGAGGTGGGCTCGTGTTCCAAAACACTCGTAAATCAAATCAAATCTTCCCATATGAAATAATGAAATCTCAAATAATTCGTTCCACAGCCCCCAAAAATAAATACAGAAAAATAATTAATACAATATATAAAGTAAAAATTAACCTGCACTTTACCTTTAAAAAAAGTTAAAATAAATCCCAACAGATAAGTGTTTCTGTTTGTGCGGGCAGGCGCCGTGTATTTGTGTGTGTGTGTGTGTGTGTGTGTGTGTGTGTGTGTGTGTGTGTGTGTGTGTGTGTGGAATTAGCCCCTTCCCTTGCTTTGTCTTACACAGTAAAACTCCTCCTCCCTCCCCCTACCTCGCTTTTTAAGTTTCACAACAAACACACAACGGAAACACTGTTTTAACGGGAAAAAATAAATCTCCCTAATGACACTCGCGTGAGTGCAGACTAACGGAATCACTGCTGTAAAGTAAAAAAACAAAACAAACAAATGAACCAGCACCTTACCTTTTGAAAAGAATCGCGACAGAGCAGAGTTTAGAGCAGAGTGTGTGTGTGTCTGTGTGAAGCCGGGGAGGGGGGCTGTAAAGGCAAGATAGTGTGTGTGTGTGTGTCGGTGTGTGTGTGTCGATGTCAAAAAACCCGGCACTCGTAAACCAAGACATTCTCGTTTTTCAAGTCAAAATGTATTAAAAATCTTTGCTCGTCTTGCGGAACACTCATAAACCGAGTTACTCGCAATCTGAGGTTCCACTGTATTATAAAAATACAAAAGATCAAGCGACTTGAAGTACAGTACTTTGCTCTCCTAAAGTTAATGCTCTATCTAAAATCATACGTCAGATTTCATACCTCAAACCCGTTTTACTTCACTCCTTCTCCGGATGCAGCGTTTCAGTGTCTATGTAAACAAGTTCCTGCTGAGCGACGCCCCTCCAGAGCGAAGCATCAAGCCAAGGGAGGGGCTTTTCTTATATGATGACACATTAGGGGAGGATCTAATCCGTTTGATTGAACCCTGGAGAATATCATGTCATAGCAGCTATAATCTCTCGCGCCTCATTTTTCATTTCCTTGCCCTTAAAATCGGGGAAAAAAAAAAAAAAACCCTGCAGTTTGTCATGTTCCTGAGAAATTGTAACCTCTTCTGTATTGAAGGTACAAGAAACATTTAATTGTATCTGTAAACGTTATGAAGCTCCAATACTGGAGACTACTTCCAAAAAAATACTAAGCAATCATCACCATACTTCAGCACATCTGTGATTACACACAGTTTATAAGTGTTACTATAGAAACAATACAACCAAGCAGTTAATATAAACGTTTCTTAGTGCATTTTATCATCTTTTTCCTCTGTGTTGAAGGATAAACCGGATGCCTATTAGTCCGTGACATATCTGCGATCCAGCAATACCGCACGAAGAGAAGAAGGTACTGAGTTGAAAATCTTTCTCCTCCTCTCTTCTCCTCGTCTTTCTCTCTGACCTGGAGGTCTCCCGAATCCAGAAGTAAGATGTGCTGCCCGTGCTAGCGCCGCCTCTCACCTGGAAAAATCGAAGGAAAAACTTTAAGAAGTAGTTGTCAAAGGAGTTTAGGTGTGCTTCATGGCCGCAGAGGGGCTGTTCATACTGCTTATTGATGCCTCTCAGGAAGATGAGATGCAATGAAAATGTGCTGAAAGATTTGACAGCGCATACCGCTGCATAACTCTAACTCAAACTCTAACCCTCAGCCTGTCATATCTGGGAAGAACAGGTCCTTCAAACCGAGAGACCGGCTACGGTTCGGGGTCATATATGCCGTTTAAATTCTTGAAGAAATGCCTCTTTCGGTTAAGGCCTGCAAATCGAGCTGTCGTGGACGAAGATTGTGAAGATGCATTTGCTCTGAATTGCTGTCAGAAAAGGGATTTTCATGGACATCATGATGTGTGAGGTCTTTATTGAGTTGTCATGTCACTGAAAGTCATCATTTGCCAAGTGCATATTCCAGTTTCGCCAGCGAGGAACTTTCAGACCTACAGAACCTCAGTCAACCTGCGAGCACCCCGTCGGCTGGTTAGAGGGAACCCTGCTTTTGCTCCTTACTTCTTCCTTGTTCGTTCTTTTGGTTTAATGAGGGCATTGGAGATTGACCACAGTCATTTGGCTTGATTTGCCTTGAAATGGATTGCGTTCTGTCATTAGCACTGTTTTAGTTTCAGCCTGTGGTTTGACGCACAGCCGGCTGATTGCTGTCTAACGCTCCAGTACACAGTGCTGACTTGTCAGAGTCTCTTGATTGCAGTTGTTTGTTCACTAAGAACGTTTTTTTATAACGGAGTAGTGCATGGTTGCCTGGTTGGAAGACGCGACCAATACCAGTGCAGATTAACCCAATTCTAAAGATACCAGAGTAATAAGGTAGGTACATGGTGTTTCTTCAGATATTTTCTCAAAAGATGGTCAGATAAAAAAAAAATCTAAGGGATTCAGGTGCCAGGGGAAGTTAATTCCCAAGTCCTGGTGTGTCCCTTGTGACTCGGCTCCAAGGATGGGGGTTCAAAGCTGAGTCATACTTAAGTCTCAGTGGGCATTAAGGACAGTTCATGAGTTGACAAGAAGACAGCTTTTTTTAATATAGAAAGGGAAGATGTTAAATCTAACATGGGCAGATTCAGAAAGTTCATGTAAGCATTGAAGTAGTGAGTTGACACAGCAACTAAGTAAGGAGGACTAACAAGGTGCCAAATTGGTGGTTCCTGATCCTCGTCCTGGAGGATGCACATTTTAGTGTTTTCCATGTTCTGCCACACCTATTGGTAATTAAAAAAGGCTGAAAACGGTCCTGGGGTCCTCCAGCACCAGAGTTGGGACCCATTGTACTATAGGACATCACCTGATCTATTGAGGTATTGATGGAGAAAACGTGGGACCTTCCAAAAGAAAAAGAAAAAGCCTCTGGTTTAGAATATGACTAGGTTTTAGAGACTTGTTGGGGGACATTTAATCTTTATCCCTTCTGTCCTGCAACCCAACCCAATGATCTTATCTTGCCCAGTTTGCTCACCATTTTAGACATTGCAGGGGGAATATTAAAAAAAAGTGCTTCTTGCATTTGGTTTTGCTTGAAAAAGTCTGGAAAATGACCCCTTGGAAGATCAAGTTGGTGCACTATACAGTAGTTCAGTCAAAAACTTAATGTCACGTGAAGGATGATTAGCTGCAAGTGGTCAAGGCTCGAGTAACCTTAGGCTATGGCTCAGACTGTGAGAGATCCATTGTAGATGGATTGTCCATTTCCTTAAACATACTTTCTGTAGTCTTGGTTTCTAACAGGTCTAATACAGTATATCGAGCGTCAGTGCAAAGAAACTAGGCTGAAAGAAAAAGACTGTGATGGACCATCCATAAATTCCAGGAGATAAGTTGATGCCACAAACGAAACAATGACTCCGATAGCTCAAGATTTATTTCTATGAAGTTCAACTTGGGCTGGTTCACTTAATTCAGACCAGCAGCCGACTACTAAAAAAAAAAAAAAAGTGTCCTAAGTGTCTCCAGGAGTGCATAATAAAGCAGGAGAACGATAGTGAGAATGAGCGTGTGTTCGCGTGAGAATGATGGGAAGTGAGCGGATCATTTAGTCTGTATTCCGTCTCAGTAAAAACAGATGGAGCCCTCTGGAACTGTGACTTGTAAAAAACTTGTTTTTTTTTTTCATACATATGCAAACGAAACGTTTGGAGGAAACATAACCCTCGAAAAACACTCACTAACAATGCGTCAGGCATTTTGGGATTTTCAGATCAGCGCCAGTTCCAGCTCGGGGGCCTATTCACGCGTTTTGAAGTCAAATTGGTTCTGAAAAACGACCGACTGAAACGACTTACACCGAAACAGCTCCTTGGCCCTTCCTTCATTTTCCCCTTGCTCCTCTCAACCTTAATCCTTTACCCTGAAATAATTCTCATTGCCATCAGGACACATTTAACCTTAAACCAACATCCACTTCAGTAAGCACTCGGCGCCGATTTGCGCTCCTCGATCAGCCACCGGCTCCACTCCACGACGCTTCCTGTTGGCACGTTAATTAATATCGCCCTCTGTTTCACGTGGCCTGGGGCATCGGGGTTAACGGCTGCTCTTATTGTTTTAGTAAAGTGCTCCTCACTCTCTGGCACACTCCCAGGTCCCCTTTCTCTCCCTCCTGCCCCTCAACCTCTCCCGGCTCCACATCATTTCCTCCTATCACCGCAGTACATGCATAATTGATCCGGGTGCAAAGAGTGGAATTACGATGATCCGGGGAAAAACGGCAACATCATGTCTTTCTTTCTTTTTTTTTTTGTTTTTTTGGTGTAACCGCTTCTGGTTGGATGGGCAAAAACTGGCCAGCAGGGAGACTGGAAACTTTTGAGTGTTAAAGTCAAAAGAAGGGGGCAGCTGTGGCCTTGTCCCTGGAGAGACATGCAGCATTGCTGTGAAATCTGGAGAGTTTTAATGAGAGTTTCAACACACTGTGGTCTGAGCAGTACAGCTCTTATTAGAAAAAAGGAAATTGGCAGGTTGCTGCATAAGGACACTGTTGCAAAATAAAATATTTCCAGGAAAAAAAAAAATACGCCAGTATAAAGCAGTGAGTTGGCTCCGAGTCAAATGATGTCATTGGTTAAAGCTGGATGTTATAGCAGAATATCAGTTGACTCGTTCTCTAACTCGAGCTCTGTTTATAAGTCAAATCACAGGTTTATATTAACGCACATGTTCCAATGTTGTAGTTTCTATAGTAACAACTAGTCACTAGTTAATGCATGGTGAATGCATCACAACATATATTATTAAAAACTGTGTGTGGGATTATAGATCTGGTGAGGATTTTGTTGTAAGTTATTTAAATATGATGAAGAAGTCTCCAGTGTCCAGTGGTAACGCGGTAGACAAGCTGCATGTTTGGTACAAAGAGCTTCTGACTGCTACTTCTGAATATTTAAAGCTTCTACATTGTTAGGAGGAATAGGAACTTGTTTCTTGTTTCCTACAAAATGAACCCTTGACTTTTGATTGTGCATGAGAACAGAACATAGTAAGTAAAAACTCCCTATAATCCGCGGCTACACTAATGCACTTATCCCAGTGTTTTCACTACTGCTTGGACACCATCAAGCTAGAAAGTTTTGTTGGTTCGCCGGAGCCGTGATCGGACTGCCTGGTTCAAGTCTGAAACGCCGGCCTCCCAGGAACTCCTTCAATGGCCCAAATGTGTGGAAAGAGCTCAGGACTGTACAGCCAAGTTCCTGTAATGTGTTGGTGACTGATTGTGTGTACAGTTCTCAGAGACAGATGCGTCTCTTCCACAAGTTGGCGACAAGCTATACATCGATTTTCCAATGTATCAGGAACGTTCACGGGAATGATTGCAGTGGGCTCCGAGGCACCTCGGTCTGGATCGTCATTCACCGACCATTCAAATGTGTCACTGTGACTAAGAGTCTCATCACCGTACTGCACTCGAAGTCTTCTGCAAATGTCCATCACTTGTACGCCCTCATCAGACGTGTCATCACAAATCCCAGTTTGACTCGAACACCCCTCATATAATACTGTAAAAAACAAAATTTTTTTTAACCGTAACTCCATTTCCTCAAGGATAAAAGATATCACACAACGCCATTATCGCAAAAATGGAAGTGACGATATTGCTTCACGACATCACTCACCTAGATGACACACGCTCCTATAGTAAATGTTCCTTTTGCCTTTGCTTTTTTTCTTCCCTGTACTGCATTCAGTATCTGAGGGATGATGCGAGGCAGAAACGCAAGACAGGACGGGGGAAAAAAACTGTATGGCTGCGTATTTATGAAAGATTATCCACTGTGTTTCGGTTGCTCAAGCATCTGTTTCCACACCTTCTGCAGGCCGCGATCGATCGGAACTGATATATTTCACTCAAGTTTGCTGTTTTTTCTTTTTCCCCGATAACGAACAGGCATTTCGGAGTGTGTGTGTGTGTGTGTGCTTGTGCTCTGTTTCTCAAGTTCAATCTACACACTCTCACGTAAAGTGTTTTTTAAATTTTTTTTATTTAACTGCACTGGTAGATAATGAAGCATCCTTGAAAACTAGACAGACATCCGCTAGTACTCCAGTATTTTAGCACTGTAGGACTGCGCGTTCCTGCTCACGTGTGTGTGAGAGTGTTTGCACATTAGTGTTTATGTAGCTACATTTCAGCACCGCTATAAATTCTGAATGTTTGTGGTTGGCTGAGTGGCCTGCTGAAAGCTTGATGTATGGGTTGAAAAGGTGACTTGCCACCGTTGTATATATCGAGATGCTGTTTTCACTCTTGATTTCTCCTGCTCTCTCTCTCTCTCTCTCTCTCTCTCCTCTCTCTCTCCTGCCCGAGAATATTGATTCCCTCGTCTTTTCGGAGCCCTTTAAAGGTGACTGACTGTGTGACCTTCCCATCCATTCCATTAGGGGTATTACAAACCAATCCAATCTACTCCACCTACACAAGTGCCCCTGCTTTACAAAACAGCACACACACACACACACACACACACACACACACACATACTATATAGTGCCGTTAAATCAGGAACTTATTTCGTAATATCAAAGCCAGTCACAGGGAACATAGTCATAACTGAAAGTATTAACATGAATCTTATCTAAATCTGAATCACACACTCACTCACTCTCTCTCTCACACACACACACACACACACACACACACTGAAAAGATTTTTATTAAAGAAATGACATTCTGTATGGACCAGATAGAGATCTACATACCGAATGTGATACAGAGTCCCATATGAGACAGCTGAGCTCCATCTCTGAACATGAAACCTATCACAATATCTCATGTAGGTGCAGGAACATCACCGTAGCTGTGAACGACACTCGATTATTTAGATAATAAATGTATATGAATATAAATAGAGCAAAACGAATAGGATTGGAGTCAGTAAGTGGCATGCTAACGTGTGGGTAAACGTGTGGTGCTCAAAGTTACCAGGAACGCAGGACTTCTCCGATGACCAGTTGTCTAAACAAGTGTGTTTCTGATGTTGTAGCAGGTGAAACCACTTTATTTATGACTGCCTCTCCAGGTTCAGAACCACTTTGCTTGAAAGGCTGAAAGAGGACTCTTGTCTGAAGAGTCCTGTTTCTCTGGAATGGCTCGTTTGAGTCGTTCAAAAAGTTCTGATCTGCTGGGATTCACCCCTAATGGAATGAGGACTGGTCTGAGATGAAAGGAAGCCACTCTGGTAACTCAAATAATCACTCCTTACAAGCATGGTGAGCAGACGAGCACATCAGAACGCATCAACATCAACACCACCAACAACTAAAACAACATGAATGCTACCATCACCACCACCAGCTAAACCAACATTAGCGCCACCACCATCATCAGCAACTACAACATTAATGTCACCACCATCATTTGCAGCATCAACACCCTCACTACTACCACCACCAGCACTCCCAGCATCAGCACCACCACCAACTACACCGCTACCACCTACCACATTACCACCACCACCAACAATAACTACAACACTGCCTCCAGCAACAACACAGTTACTACCACCACAAACACTCCCATCACCAACGTCAACTACAACATTAGCAGCACCAACATCAGCTACATCACCTCCACTACCACCACTAACATTAACACCTTCACCAGTGACAGCACCATCATGACACCACCATCTCCAGCATCAATACCATAGGCACCACCAACCACCAAACACATTTTAAAAACCTACAACAGTGATTTCATTTCCGCCACGTTCTCAGCTATGCTAGAGTCTCAAAAACCAACATTTTTTTCTTACAACATATCTAAAAATCAGCTTCATTGTGCCCAGTGTATCTCGTCCCAAGATGAAATAAATCTGTGTTCATAAAGAACTTCTGTCTGCTGAACACGGAGGTACTTCTTTCCACTAATAAAAGTGGAATAACTCACGGCCAATCAGAGCGGCGGAAACAATCACACGGCGGTTTATGTGTGTAAGAGGTGTCTCTGTTATTTCTAATCAAACGGACTGGACTCGGATGAGGGGAGCTGAAGAGGAAAGGACGGAGCTGTGGCACTGTCTCAGCTCGTCTTTGCGTCTACAGTCCCATCAAGCGGGGCAGCCAGAAAGAACGGACAAACGTGGTTTTATTTCATGGGATGATGGCCCTGAAGGCGCACTCTATTTCAAGCTATTAACACTGAGCGAGAGAGGAGAGGAAAGTACTTTAGTCGAAACTATTGAAAAATAACTTTACTGAAGAGTGCTAGGACGGCTAGCTATAAACGGAAGTTAAGATTTACATTTAAATAATGTTTGATTTAATGGATGGACGGATGGATGGTCGGTTGGATGGACGGACGGATGGACATATGGATGGACGGATGGACATATGGATGGATGCATGGATGGATGGATGGACAGATGGATGGATGGACGGATGGATGGTCGGTTGGATGGGTGGATGGATGGACATATGGATGGATGGTTGGATGGACGGACGGATGGACGGATGGATGGTTGGATGGATGGATGGACATATGGATGGATGCATGGATGGATGGATGGCCGGATGGCTGGATGGATGGATGGATGGATGGTAGGATGGATGGATGGACATATGGGTGGATGGTAGGATGGATGGACGGATGGATGGATGGATGGACGGATGGATGGATGGATGGATGGATGGATGGATGGATGGATGGATGGATTGCGCACCATGTTTAGTTTGAAAAAAAAAATGGTTTGACATTAGTCATAATAAGGGCCAAAAAAAAAAACTGATTTTAGCATTTAGCTGGCCCTAAGTTGCACGCCAGCCCTGTTGCCTTCATCTTTCAATACGGACCCAAGGCTTCAGAGCACAAAGTTGATGAATCTGGCAACAAGTGTAAATAGGATCATTACTGAGGGTTTACCAGAACACTGCTGCATGTGATTAGCACCAGTGGAAAAAAACACCAGAGAGAGAGAGAGACACACAGATAGATGCATTTTGTAATCCTCTCACGTATACACACATTTTTTCCCCTATTTTGCAGCTTTTTAAAACAAGGCTTGCAGGCCTAGTTGTCTCTAATTGGAGTACGGTATGAAATGTGTCATTTGCTGCACATCAATGCTGAATAGTAGCAATGGGCTGGGGGAAAAAAAGCAGACACAAGGCCTCATTATCTGTTAGCATTCTGTGCAATATGGATAATTCTACTGTGGAATATCTTGGCGTCAAGTCCACACATTAAATCTTTGATTTTAGACGGTTGATTTTCCAAAAACGGTGCAGCGTGATGCCCTTTCTATTTTAACAGTGAAGAAAAGGATTTGTAAGGATTTTCATCGAAAATGTATTATTTTATCATTTTGGTATTGATATCACTTGACCAATCAGATTTCAGCCCTGAAAGCAAGAGCGACACTTAGATAGTGAGTGAGAATAAACGTTTTATGACTTGTTGTACTGGGAATATGATCACTTATGTTCTAATTTATGTATTTGGAACGGAGACGGCCTGTACAGCAGCAGTTCTCAAGCATCATTATAACATTATAACAACACCAAAACTTAAGCCCAGTATTATGTACTGCAGGTCCATATATATATATATATGGCTCTAAAGAGTTTAGCTGTAGCTATGGTGCATGCTATGCTGTAGCTATTAGTGTAGCTTGTTAATATTACCTTAAGTACGCAAGTACGTGTGGCTTAAGCGAAATAGCAAAGGAATTGTTTTGCACAATAATAATGTACACTCTTCCTGTACATTACAAAAAAATATAAGGGAATTTCGAGGATCATTTAGACAGAGAGCTAAGCAGGGCATTTACCTCAAACTTACCAGATTAAAGTGTTGTCATGGTTACAGTGACCTTTTTCATATCATCACATTAGTTTTATTTTTTCTCCAGGATACTCCCAGCATGAATAAAGACTTATTGTTCTTTGTACTTGCTGTGTTAAATCCAACATGGCCGCCTGGTCGCTCAGCTGCTTTTGCAGCTCATTAGGCCGCGGCACATGTGGTCAGCGGTCAGGTCACTTAGCCTCTGAACTACTCTCTCGTCTCCTCGCTACCCTGTTACCTCTGACCTTTGCTTCGGGGCTTGACCTTGAATGCAGTCATGACCTTGACCCTTTAATTGGGCCAGTGGTAGTGACAGCTGCCTTCATTGATCCCAATTACCCCAAGCCACAAAGTCATATATCTCTATAGTCATTCATCATGAGTGTGTGTAATACGCTGCCATCGCGGAACATCCGAGTTAATCATCACCATCATACGTGGTTACGCATCTAGTAGTGTAAGGTAGTGTTTTGTGTTCATAAAACTCTTATAAACATTGACAGATAGTAGATGCGAGTCCTACATTACAGTGTTTTGCACTGCTAGCTTAAATATGAAACAAATGAATGTCCATAAAATGTTATAAGCATACTGTAAGCATACATATGAAGCAAATTTGTGTTCATAAACCTCATGTAAGCATAAATATGAAAAAAAAAATTAAGTCCATAAAAAGTTATAAGAATAAATATGGAACTAATTAATAAGCATAAACCTCCTATATGAATAAATATTAAACTAATCAGTGTTAATAAACCTCTTATAAGCATAAATCTGAAAATAATTAAAGTCCATAAAATTTTATAGGCATTAATATAAAATAGGTTAATTATCATAAACCTCTTATAAGCATAAATATAAAACTATTAGTGTTCATAAACCTCTTATGAACCTGAATATGACTTGGTTTCATAGTAGTTTAGAATAAAATTCTTAAAAGTATTATATGAAATTAGTGTTCATGAAGAGTTTAGAAGCATACTATTAAAACTAAATATGCAACCAATTGCCGTCTATAAACCATTTATAAGCATAAATGTGCAACATATATATAGGAAAGTTTTATAAGCACATAGTATATATGAAACGAACTTTGGAAGAAATAATACATAAAACTGACATTATATTGTCACTTATATACTGTACATGTGTAAAAATATAAACCCTGACATTACAGTGCTGTTGTGTTTATAAATGCTTATAAGCAAAAATATAGACTTTGAAAATTATAAGAACATTCTGGTTTTGTTGAATTGTAGATTATTTTCATACAACTCTTATAAGCATAAGTATGAAATTAATTAGTCTAAAAAAATTAAATTAGTGTTCTCAAATTCTTTAATGTTCATAAAACTTATATATATATATATAAAACATAAGTGTATATTTACGTTACACAGTTGTTGACTTTTTAAGACTCAAGCATATTTTGTGTGTGTGTGTGTGTGTGTGTGTGTGTGTGTGTAGGGGTGAGAATATGAGTCAGGCACTTGTTCCTGTTCGTGCGTCTGATGAACCCCATCATGCATTCCCAAAAGACCGGCTGACTCATCAATGGGGTGAAAACTGAAAAAGAGAGAGTGTGTGTGTGTGTGTGTGAGTGAGAGAAGGAGAGAGAGATAAAAGACTCTGGAGGTGCTGGGAGACTGATTTTGAAAAACACCTCCGATGACTCTTTGATGAGGCAGCGTGAGCAGCGTGGAGTGGTGTAGCACTGCCACGCTCATTCAATAACATTCGATTGTTTATTATGACTAAACTACTGTAGATTTTCTCTCCCACGAATTCATTTTTCATTCAAAGCTACAGCCATGTGACTAAAACTATATTTCATGAGGCGTGATCGCGCGCGTGTGAACAGTTAACATTCATCAAAGGCAGAATTCTATTTTCTAACTGTTGCTTTCATTCGTAGTTCTTTGATTTATTTAAAAGACTTTTGTTTTGACGGTCAATCATCAGCATATCGTTTCTATAGTAGAAGCTTGTTTGTGGGAAATTATACAGCAAGTGCACTCCACAAATGTTGTATAGTTGTTGTTTTCTGTTAGCACATATTTGATCAATGTTTACAGACGAAGCCTCCAGTGTGGGCGCTTTGTAGCAGGGAAACCTGTAACTTTAAAGGGCGACTATTTTTAGACCAACTATTTTAGTTCAAATGGGTCTCCAATGATAAAATATGAGAAGAAGAAAAAAAAATTGTCCTTTTTCCATTTTTTAATTGGCTGGGGTTTAAACAAGAATGAAGTTTTCCTCTAATGTGACCTCATATGAGAAGAGCCCCTCCCCCCTCAGCTTTGCTGTTCCATGGAGGGGTGTGGCTGAGCCGTAGCTCATTAACATAGACACTGAAGTGGTTTATCTGAAATGCATTATCTGAAGGGTATTTCAGCGGAAACATCAACACACACACACACACACACACACACACACACACACACACTGTAGGGAACTCTGAGACCTGTATTAACTTGTTAAGGCAATAGTAACATATGGGACCTTTAAAATTTACGACAGAACATTTTTCATTCTGTGCACCTGCTTTAAAAACATGCTTCAAATTTGCCGATGCTGTCGTATAAAAACGAATAAGACACTTAAAATAACCAACGTGCACATCACACCGCTCCGTTGTTCATTACTTTCCCGTGAAAGCAGTCCTGAAATCCTTCCTAAACCGTATGTTCTCCAACATGTCCAGCATCCAGACTGACTCTGTGGCGAACGGGAAATAAAAGCCAGCGATAACGATGTAGCCAAGATTAACTTTTCGACCGTTAAGATCTTATTTTAGCGTCCCCATGGCGAGTGGACTGTAATTGAACCGTGTGTGTGTGGAACAAGTTTGTGGCCCTAATCTCTCCGTCTCATTTCGAGCGGCTCAGCCTCGACGCCGATGGATATCAGATTTCGTCATAATCAGATAGGATCGCATCTTCTCCTCTGTCACAACAAGACAATACGGTTGTTTCCTCCCGTCCGCACGGCTCAGTCCACTCGCGCTGACGCTCGGCCCTCAGATAAGCCCGGATGAGAGCCGCGTTATTGGACCATTCGCTGATTAGGAGATAGCGTGATGTAAGAGTCAGTCTTGATGTCTTTTTTTTTAAATGATTATTACATGAACTTTACAACACAAATCAGTCTGACTCGAGTGTTACATGTTTAATATGCAACCGTGCTCCGTCTTTTTTCCGCTCTCTCTCTCTCTCTTCTTTTCCTCCTTTCATTTCCTGTTTTCCCGACCGCCCGGTCACGCCGCGTGTTTTTCCACGTCGTCACATCACGTTCAACTCTGAAGACCCTGGAGGATTATCCCTGCTCAGCCATCGCCTCATCTCGTACCCTTCTCTCCTCCTCGCTCTTAATCTCCTTCTCCCTCCTTTCATCCTCCACCTCTCTCTCTGATTTCGGCTTCTTGATTCCCTCTCTCTTTTTGTATTCTCGAGATGAAAGTCTCGGCACGACTCCATTCTTTGCGATGAATGAGTCCAAATGAAGAGGGGCTTGGCAGGACCCCCATTACCACCCCTCCCCCCCCTTCCACAAACACAAACGACCGCACTTCGCTCCAGGGAGAGAGAGAGGGCAGATCCGGGGGCCGTACGCGTCGGATCCAGGGTGGAGGTGGAGCTGTAGGGCTCGTGAGACGTTTGAGGGTATGATTGGGGTGTTAAAAAAAGGCCTGCGGCACTGCGTAAGGTTTTTTTTATTTTTTTTATTTTAATTTCTTTGGCGTTATTATTAGCAGTAATCCAGACAGCTGTTCTGGAAAGCCGCCTGTGTCCCTTTAATACAGCAGCTCACAGCGGCGGGCGGCCTTTGTATCCGAGACCCGTGCCCACCAGAGAGCCCTCATTACACACACACTCACACGGGCGCACATGTGCGTCAACACACTGGTGTCACTTTCATGATTATGCTGACGCACAGCATGGCATCGCTTCCCCGCACCACCGGGTCACAGCGTTACAGCGTCCGTGTGTCTCATATATATAAATATATATATATGTACGGGTGTGATATATGATTCCTCCTATATTAATCACGTCTTTATGTGTCATAATAATTAATGACTCGGGCCGAAGCTGCAGCTGTACCTCCTATATACAAGCTTAGTGTCATTAACATTAACATATATGTGTATACACACACACACACACACACACACACACACACAATCTCAGAGCATGGAGATCCGACAAGCTCCTCGTCTCTTTACTCGCAGCTGGTTTGTGATTGAGCTGTGTCTCACTGGGGGAGCTCTCAAGGCGAGACCCGCGCGTCCAGAACGCTAATTAGGCCCCTTCAACAGCCTGACAACTTTAGTCTCAGTGTCCTGCCCATAGAGGACTCAGCGTGTGCAGACGAGCTGCTCTCCGGCCTCCGCGTCTGCCTCGAGTGTCCAGACGGAGCGCGGTGTCACAAACCCGAGACTCGCCGTGAGAGAGATTTAATGACATGTTTAATTCCGGATGGAGACGATCGTAGGGTAATACAGGAGCGCAAACAGAGTTAAAGAAACAGACGTAGATAGATAGATAGATAGATAGATAGATAGATAGATAGATAGATAGATAGATAGATAGATAGATAGATAGATAGATAGATAGATAGATAGATAGATAGATAGAT
>QMIH01000093.1:441199-451199 GCA_003987875.1 Clarias batrachus
TTCCGGCCAGGCAGTGTGTGTATTTAATCTAATTGCTAGATTGCTGTAATACATGTTGATATGAATTATCATGATCACGATGATGAAGAGCCTTAAACCGAAGAACCAAAGAAATATTGTCCGTTTCATATCCGTCTTCCGACTTGTCTGAAGTTCTTTTTCTGATCTTCTCACATCTGGATATCTGCACACTCCAGCAGCGCTAAGCAACACTCTGGTGCTCGGCACCTGCCAGTGATAACATGTGTTCAGCTCTCCAGCGTTAATCGAGGCGATAAATAGAGAGCAGAAAAGCAGAAATGATGCTTCTGACACATTTTAGGAGACGGAGCGAGCTAAGTGTAATGTGTGTGTGGAGCGGGGCCGCTCAAATTACAGAAAGACGTTTGAATGACAAGACAAGCTGGTCAATTGGCGGGCCATTCTCGCGCCGCCTGGGCGGTGTGTCTGAGCGCTTGCGTTCAGCATTAATGGGGTTTAATGGATCTGAAGAGGTCTTTAAGCAGAAGGGCTTGTTTAAGAAACCGCTCAAGGGCAGCGTCCAGCTGCCTGCTTTCTCTCTTTTCACACGGATGTGTTTACCCCTGAAGCCTTGTCCTTCGCTTGCTCCTTCTCTTGTGCTCGCTCTCTCTCTCTCTCTCTCTCTCTCTCTCGTATGAATAAGCGATGAGATTTCATACCTCACCGACCTCGGGCACTTTTTACAAGTTCATCAATCATCATCCCCCCTTTCGTCTCTTACGCGGAGCAGATGTTTTGGGGTGTGCTGAATTTTTCGGGGCCTCCTTCTCCTGACCCCGTTCATAGATCTTACTCAGCGAACAGAAAGAAAGATTAACATGGAAAAGAGACGGAAAGCGTACGAACGGGGCATCATGGGAGTGTAAAGAGGACGAGCGAATGCTCCCGGACAGCCGGGTCACGGCGAAGGGGGCATTGATCAGCTGAGACCTCGGACTATGTTGAATTATAAGAGCAGAGGTTCTAGCTCAGAGCGTGTAAAACCCAACTATCGCACCTTGCCTGCGGTTGTGTGTACTGTATATACGCCCACTCACACTCATTCCTCTGGTTCTGACATGCACCACAGTTTAAAAAGAATATGTTATCAGCCAGAGCTGGAGAGAAGGACGACGGCGTATGTTCACAACCCTTCTTTTCATCACACATCAACTGAAGAATGAATTTGGTTTAAATGAATTCTCCAATTCACCTTCAGTGAGTTCAGAGAACGCTCAGCTGAGGCTTTTCCTTTCTTTTTTTTTTTCTTCTTTTTTTTCTTCTTGTAGGTTCTCATTAAATACAGACATCATGTTCAACTCTAGAAATGAACTGAACTGCTCCTGACGGTTCTTGTCTACCGTTCAGTCCAGGGTTAAAACCCTGCATGCAGAAATGACTTCAAATAGACTGTTTTTTTTTTTCTAGTTATGGAATAAGTAAGGAAAAAAAAAACACTAGAGGGAGTGCTGTTGTAGGAAAATAATCAATGGCAGCACAACAGTTTGCTAAGAATTACAATCCTTAATTTCTTAAACACCAGAACATCATTTAAAAAAAATCTGATTATAATTATATCTAATGCATCATGCATAATCATCATTTTCTCTCTCTGACACACACACACACACACACACACACACACACACACACACACCTTTCTTTCAGACAGGCTATGATTTAACATCTTCAACAAAAAAAAATGGAGAAATTTTTTGAATGAAAAAAAAAAAATCCTCAGGGCTATACGCAATACTAACAACTGTCAACGTTTACGATTTCAACACACCCCCGTGTAGATCTCTTCCAAATGGTTGAGATGTCGCTTCATGGTAAAAGTGTCGCATAAAACAGCTAAAATTTTGTGTGGTGATGCAACAGCACAAATATGTGAGCATTATGGTAGAAAAGTGTGTTATTGCTTTGACTAACACAGATGTGCACGCATGATGGCTGCCTCGCATATCCTGCGCTTTTTGGTGCTTAAACTGTAGGGACTGTATAAACAGCAGGCACGCCAAAAATGGCAGAAGGTTTTTTTTTTTGGAGGGTAGTTGTGCTACAACACAATTGAAAAAAAGACATTTGCTGTGTCTGTTTAAAGAAAAAAGTTGAAAGTTTTTAGAAAAGCAGACCTCAACCGATTGGTAGAGATGGTCCAATCAGCTTAAGTTCAACACCTTTTTCAATATGATATATGACTCAAAATTTGCTCTGCTAAACTTTTGAGTAAAATGTTAAGATTTAGAAACCTAAAGAGCATGTGTGCAAATAAAGAATTTGTTAAAGCCCTGGGAATCATTGTAAATGGTGGTCTCGTAGAGTTTGTGTTACCACGAATAACCAGTAACATGGTTTTAGACTCTTTAGTGATATTGAGGATGGCTGTAAGAACCTGAGGAATGACAAGAGCAGGAAGTGGACTCATCGAGCAGTGCTGTGCATTAGGTCCGTCGTATAATCAAAGAAAAGGGGGTGCATTTACATTTGCACACGTTACTACACACTCTTTAATGTATTGTCTCCGGATACAGCAGAATGACGTATTGATTCGATCAATCAATGAAGTAAAAGCCATAAGTGCTGTTCACTACTGTAATGGTGGCACTTAAGGAGGGTGGACCATCATTCCTGAACAACTACATCACCGTATCACTCCATCCATCCATCCAAGAAAGAGAGAGAGAGAGAGACAATATGAAGTGGCATTAAGGCTGACTCTGCTGTGTGTCTGCCTCCTTTCCTCTTTTGTGTTTTAATGATTAATGTGTGGCTAAGCAGGGGGTCCACTCCTTCATTACGCCGCCCCTCTCCTTCTCTCTCTCTCTCTCTCTCTCTCTCTCTCTCTCTCTCTCTCTCCTTCTATCCATTTGCTTTTGGTAGCAATTCATCATGCAGTGCTTTATGTTGTATGAATGTAAAAACGCGTTTAAAAGTGGCTGTGAATATTATCAGATACGCTACACCGGCATGGAAATTCCTTCCTTCCTTCCTTCCTTCCTTCCTTCCTTCCTTCCATTTGTCTTCTTTCCATTATTTCCATTATTTTTTCTGCAGTATTTTGCTTTTTTCCTTCATTTTTTCCTTTCTTTCTTTCTTTCTTTCTTTCTTTCTTATATTCCTTTTTCTTTCTTATACATTTTTCTTTTCCTTCCTTCCTTCCTTCCTTCCATTCTTTCTTTTTCTTTCTTCTATTTTGCTCTTCACTTCTTTCTTCCTTAATTCTTTCTACACTTTCATTCTTCTGCGTTTTGCTTTTCCTTCCTTTCTTCATCCTTTCTTCCTTCTATATTTCTTTCTTTCTGTTTTATTCTCTTTTTCTTTTGTCTTTCTTTATTGTTCTTCCTCCCTCCCTCGCTTCCTTTCTTCCTTATGCATTTTGCTCCTTTCTTCCCTGCTTCCTTCCTCTTTTTCTTTTGCCTTATGCACATTTTCCGCTGCCTTCTTTTGTTTCCGCCTTCAATTAAAATTTAATTTCAAATGAAACGTCGCTGCATACTGCAACACGACATACAAGTGTATTTGCATTTTAAAAATCCTCTCTGCCTCCAAACCAGATTTAAAGGAGGCAGTGTGTGTGCGTGTGCGTGTGTGCTAAAACAGTAATTATTTTTACAGTAAAGTCTTTGTCATTTTGTCAGTTGTGTGAGTGTGTTCCTGGTTCCTGACCCTGCGCTAACTGCTCCGCTCTCTCCGCGCTCTCAGCACACACGAGCTCAGTGGCTCAAGGAGCTATTTTGACTCATCAAACATTCATCAGTTCAAAGCAGAGCATCTACAAGAAACGACTCGGCCCTGTGTGCGAGTGTGTGTGTGTGTGTTTGTATGTGTGTGTGTGTGAGCGCGTCCTCAGCCTTAACCTTTGGCTGTGATCCTGTAAGAGAAGGATCAGCTGCCTGACACAGTTTGTCAGTCGGGCTTTATTGCCTGCAATAACGGCTGAGCTGCTTTTACAAAAGAAGCAATAGAGAGCTCGCCTATAGGTGCAAAACTTCTCTGTGATTTCAGTCGAGAAGAATGGGAGGAATAAAGGCAGACAGCCTGAGGTGGGGGAAAAGAGAACAGAGAAGAAGAAGAAAAAAAACGCGAGGATGATTGTTGAAAGCTTTAACCGTAATCCCACACGGAGCTGGTGCGTCATCCCCGGTGTCCTGATTTGCTCCGGGTCTCATATATGTTTAAAGCGGGCTTCTTGTACATGGATGCCGAAGTATTGACCTTCTTGATGAGCTCTGATCCACAGGGAGCAGATCCGGAGCTCTTGAGTGCCTCCCCCAGGCAAACACTTACACACAAGCACGTATAAGAACAAAACCTGGCACCGGGATGGAGCGAGATGGGATGAGATGGGTCTGGATAGGGTGGGAGATCATATTGAATCGCTTTAAGTGCCGTTTCATGGCTCCGCGATTCAGCTTTAAGTGCGCGGTGCGTTCCTCCGGGACGCTGCGTCCAGCCCTCCGGCGGATCGTACGGAAACGGCCCGCTGAACTCCGGCAGAGCGCCGAGGTCAGGCCCAGACTCTTGAGGTTAAGTATGTTATGACTGATGAGGTGGCTTAATAGTGCACGTCTGCTCGGTTATCGATTAACGGCATGGATTATGCATGCCTTTCTCCATTTGTGTCCACACAGACGATGCCGTACATTAGGATGACGGATGTGGGAGAACATAAACTCAGGCTCAATTGCCTTTTTGTTGCACCTTTATTACATTATACATGATGAAATGCGCGGTCTGCAGCTTCCGATCCTGCAAACTTACAGTACAATGCTCTCGTTATATTTACGAGCGTTCTGCTGTAGTGTGATTTTATTTATTTATTTATTTATTTATTTATTTTGATGATAATAATAATATAAAGGAAACAGAATGCAATCTGATTAGGTTTCGGAGTCGCTATAGAGATTTGATTTTGATTCACGGTGGCATAATGCAATTATGAACTATTATGTTCCTTTTTCTTTTTTTTTTTTTTTTTTTTTTTCCTTTTCTTTAGATAATGTTGTTCTGTTGGGAACCAAGCACACGATACAGTTTGTCTGTAGGCAGAACCGCCTTTGTAGTGAGAACATACTGTGGAAAAAAAGAAAAAGGAGGATTTAGCTTGACTGTTAATGTCCCTTTTAAATGCAAAATGTAAAATGGAGCTTCAAATAAAAGGAAATAGCAACAGGGAATAAAACACTGTGGATAAAATATATTTTAAAAATGAGAGTAAAGACTGAATCGAAAAAAAGGAGAAATACATGCAAAGAAAATAAAACAGACTAAATATTAATCCACATGCCTGCTCATCCTTTTATTTATTCATTCATTCTTTCATTTTTTTAAACTTATTTATTTATTTATTCATTTATTTTTGCAAAGCATAAACATTTTTGTTTAGAAATTACAATTGAAAGAAATATTTGAAATATTCTAATAATAATATGATAAATAATTTATTATGTTAAAATATTTTAATAGCTTTAATAGCAACATTTTAATTGCATTTATGCAACATGAACTTTGAAGATGTTTCATATACTTGATACACATGAAAATAAATAAATAAATAAATAAATAAATAAATAAATAAATTTAAAATCCACCCAAGCACTGTGTTCAAATATTAATCTCTAAGCGTGTAAAATCTGATTATGGCATTTTCTCGTGGATTGTTTTTTGTTGTTGTTGTTCCCATCTCTATAATCCATTTCCTTCTCAACCCTCTACACCAAATGCTAACTTTGTCCTGATTTAATTCAGTCATTGATTTAAGCTTTGTTGTAATGTGTTTTATTGATGACGCTTTGCTTTATATCTGGAGGATTGTGAGGGATTTGGGCCCCTTTTTTTTTTTTCTTTCCCTCCGTATTAAAATTCAGGGTTTTCTTCGTAGCTCAGGCTTGAATAGACTCTCAGTCATCCGTCCTGCCAGTCTCGGAGACATGAGCCGTATCTTATTCAGACCTGTCCAGACGCTCACAGGGCCTGTGATTTGCGCCGGTGCCCCGTGGGCGCAACCGAGCTCCGACACACACAAAGGCCCAGTGGGTGTGCAGCGAAGCTTTGCACAAGGCTCATGGAAAAACAGCCTTTGCTTGGTTGTTTACTTAACACCACTGAGATAAGTGTGGCCGACACACATTCATGCGCACACACAAACATGCACACACACACATACACACACACACACATGCAAGCATTTCGCCTACAGGCTGCACCCGTGGTCCGGTCTAGACGTGTTCATCCACCATACAGCCCTGAGGGCAAAGGTCAGAGGTCAAGCTCAATGGAAATAGGAGGGAATGATTATGTTGATGTTCCCCCAGGGTGAGACTTTGTGCATCATGCCAGTGTGTGATAAGGTTATGCATGCATGAACGCATTTTGTTGCAGCTGACGGGAACAGATTAAGCTGTCACTCCTTGGTTTTAATGGCTGCCGTTCGATTTGATGGACTTGGCTCATAAAACACTTCCTTTTAATGCAGTCCTGAACCGTGATGAAAAATAAATAAATTAAAAAAAGTGCAGTGTTGGTATTACAACGTGATCATTTCTTATTTCTTGATATTATGCCATTATTTTTACTCAGTTACTTTTTACAAGATGCTTTGTTACTTTAACTTAATAAATGTATTAGATATTAATGTGATTTTTTTTTATTCAATATGCTCTTTTTCACATCACTAAGCAAGCCTGTTTATTGGAATTGATGTATGTACATGTATAATGATTAGTACTTCTACTCTACCGTGCAAAAGTCTTGACACCCATTTCTTTGTATGAAATTAAATGAAGATTAAATGCAAGAAATGGCAAAAAAAAAAAAAAAAGAATTTACTGTGCAGGCTGCAAAGCGTCTAATAAATCTATAGGTCACTGTGTGCCAACAAAAACATTCCTTTGAAACTGCACAGGTACTATACAGGGACTGGACTGAAAATGAGAGACAAAAAAAGTCCTCCAGCAAGCCTGGGAGAAGTATTCCTCAAAACTAGATTTAAAAAAAATACAAGAAAGTCTGGATCTATGGAAGAAACATATGATCAAATGGGGGGAGGGGGGTATGTTCAGGTTTACACTTGCTATTAATATTGCTATTTTTGCTATTAAAAAGAGTAAACCTTATCAGACTTTCTGTAAAAAAGAAAGAAATAAATAAAAACTTTGAGGAGCGTTTCAAAAGGTCATACAATCAAGGCCGAGGTCGTCTTCTTTGAAATCGTTAGACGCAAAAGATTGACCGGTCAAAGCAAAAATCCTGCTTGCTAAGCGAACTAGCTGGCTCCAACAGCTAACATTAGTGATCAATAAAACCTTCTTCATGAAGATAAATACAGAATGTTGCAAAACCAAAGACATTAAAATAAAATCCTGTCCTATGACGTGTCGGTGTTTGAAGACCTAATTTTTGGTATTCATGTTCATCGATAGAGTTCTGCATTTGTAAGGAGGGTGGAAATGAAGGTGTGCTTCTTCTGTAGAAGTCAGCGCAGTATAAACGTATTCATTACATTATTCTACAGATCCGATTCTGCAGGTTCGATTCCAGCCTATGATGTCATTATGTACACACGGTTAAATGAGGCGGGGCGAGGTTTTGTTAATAAACTTACTAATTGAGCGCCATCTATGTGTGTAACACCGCTCTGGAGTCGGTGGTGTGGGGAAACATGACTGTATCTACGGGTAATGAACCTCAGGACGATGGACACACACACACACACACACACACACACACACACACACACACACACACACACACACACACAGACATACTCTATTTAATTGAAATGACCCCCTGGGGTTGAAACGGTGACCATGGCAATTAAAACTGCCTCTAACCACAGGGGGGGTGATTTGGTCACAGCTAAGCAGGAGATCATCATGTGTGTGTGTGTGTGTGTGTGTGTGTGTGTGTGTGTGAGAGAGAGATTACAGTGCGTGCATGCTCTATGCTTTCAATGCTCAATCAGCGGTTAATGATAGTAAATAGTGGCCATGCTACTTAATATTTCAACGAGTCAAGTGGCCTCCCTACAGGTCTCTGTCTCTCTCTCTCTCTCTCTCTCTCTCTCTCTCTTTTTTCCACCCACTCTCTTTATTGCTCATTAATACACCTCTCCTATAATACATCTAGCCATCGGCACAGATATCAGAGAGAGACAGATGTATCACAACGGAGCAGATTGTGTATGTGCTCTAAGTGTGTGTGTGTTTGAGAGAGAGTGTCTTTGCGTGCATGTGCATGCCATCCTTTTTAACGCCAACATTTTCTCTCAACTATTCATTCCTATACATCATTTTTCTTATACTTGACATTCCAGCATAGAGAGAGAGAGATTGAGAGAGAGAGAGAGAGAGAGAGATGTGGATTTCATAAAAAACTCCTTGTCATTTTAAGCCATTTAACTGAAATAAGTAGAAAGTTGAATTCTTTAATAAATCATGTTTGTGTAAATGCACAAACAACCTGTTATTGCTATTACTATTGGCTACGTCAGTTAGCCTGCTTGCAAGTAACTGCTAGTCACCTAGGGTATATTTGTCACACGTGGGATGGTAATATGTAAAATATATCGATTTTTACTTTTATTATATCATAATAATTATGATCTGATCATTAACTCACTCATTCAGACACACATTGCTCCCTAGAGAACATGCTAGTGTGGGCACAGTGAGGGCAATAACCATGATACCGCCACGAACAGCATGAGAAGGGGCAGCCCACACTGAGCAGAGTGTTGTCTTGCTGAGAGTATGCTCTGGGTCCACGCTCTTTTTGTGGGCTGCCCACAGCAGTCAAAATTAGTTTGTTTCATGAGTAGCATTACAAAGTTAGCATGCTTCATGGCTAATGAAACAAGCAAACTAGCACACATTTATTTAACAGGATTCAAAGGGTACCAAAATTCTTTCATTTCCTGATTAGCATTGCTATGTTAGCAAGCTAACTGTCTTTCAAAACTAGCAGACATTTTTCTTCTGGTATTACAGTATGTGATTTATTTTACTTTTTTTGTCACAATATTAGGGTTTTTTGTGCAAGCATTAGTAAGCTAGCAAACTAGCTTACATTTTCACAGGAAACTTGTTAGCTATTTGTGGTATTTTTGTGGGTCCCACAGTTTTCAATTTTGTGCCAGTTTAGCTAACTAGCTAATTGCTTGACCATTCGTAAGCTAGCTTGTGTTTTTTTCAAATGGTTTAAAAATAAATTCTCAACCATAACTTGTTTTAGCAGTAATATTATCTTAAGCACATTAGCCAGGTTACAGATTAGCTCATTTAATTGCCAGTAGTTTAGTTCACATATTGCACTGTACCATGTATATACTACGTGAGTCTGGATGTAGCTCGTTATTATTTAACAGCCTTTAAACATTTTGTTTCATTGCCAAGTTCAACCACAAAAGCATGCTACCTAGCTCGACTTTTATAGCAAATTAGCGCTTATTTTCCAGGGTAGGTTCTTGGCTGAGGGTGGAATTTCGGGATCAAGTCTCAATTTGCATAATCATCATTTCAGCACATAACAAAATCATTAAAATGAATTTAAAAACAAGCGAGTGTCCTGGATAGATACACAGATGCATCATTAGCGGTGACCACAGCTGTTTTCGTTAATTACCACGAGTTTGGTGCTAAACTTCAGACAGCCTTTATCTTACGCATCTGACCGTCTGTTTGCAGACGGTGCGAGCGTGTGTGTGCGAGCGTGTGTGTGCGAGTGTGTGTGTGTGGTGTTATCCCTGAAGACATTAGGCAGCACAGAGTGTGCTGACTTTCTCCCTGCTGTCTCGTGAAACACAGTGGCAGGAACAGCCATGTTTGCCGCCTGCTTGCACTTATATTAAAATTCATCTCCCTGAACTGGGGTCATGCATGGGAGAACATAAGCGCAGATATCCTGGATCCAAAATTAAGGCCTGATTCTGTTCTAGACAACAGATGGCCCTTCAGCGCTCCTCTCTTCCCCCCCTTTTTTTTTTTTTTGCTCTTCTCCA
>QMIH01000093.1:453699-477769 GCA_003987875.1 Clarias batrachus
TTACCAGGGTTTCAGACGCAATCACCGCGCTTACTAAAGTAGTGATGGGAATTCTACAGGTAGCACCTGTGCCACGCTTTAGGCGCACTTTCCTCTCGTTTGCCTCACTCTCCTCTTTAGTGCTTGTTTAATACCTCTGTGACAGCTCTCTGATGTCCTCAGATGTAGATCGGCGTAATGATGTCCATATGCTCAGTGCTCAGACAGAACTTTACACAACGCTCAGTCTTTCAGTCTTAATTCCATCTTTAGTGGACACTTTACCTAAAGGGATCCTACAAAAGCCTTTATAACACATTCAATAGCGTTGCATGAAAGGATTAAGTCTGAACTTCTCGTTTATGTGACCATGAACAACGTTTATTCAACCAATGAACAATATGAAGCTATGAAAAATATGTTTAAATATCTAATAAACCCAAAGAGAATCCATGGAAAAACTCATAATTGTCTAATGAATTATTGGAAGAACCAATGAACCCCTTAATTATCCATTGGATGTTTAAAGCAAACCGATGAAGTGCTTGCGAGTTTACACTGAACCACCTACAGTAAAAGGAAATCAAGAATAATCCTTAATTATGATGAAAATCCCCTAGTTATCAAAATAAACTTAAAAGGACTATTGAAGAGCCCTGGTTATTAAATAAACCCCTAGAAGGACCCATGCATAATCGTTAATTAGACAAAGGATCTTTAAAAGAATCAATGCAGAACCCTGAATGATCCAATAAATTCTTTAAAGAAACTACGAAGAACCCTTAATTATCCCATGAACTATTGAAAGAACCCATAAAAGACTTTTAATGATACAATGAACACTTAAAGGAGACCTTGAATTATCTTTTATTATCCAGGGAATCCATAAAAAAACCCGTAATTACCAAATTAATTCCAAAAAGAACCACTAAAGAACCCCTAATTATCTAATGTGTACGCCTTAAAGATCCCAACCATAATCGCTAACAATTCAATAATCCCTTGAACATATGAAAAGTCCGTATGTATCCAGTGTATGGTTTGGTGAAGAACCCTTAATTAATTATTTGGTGAATACTTGAAATTATCCAAAGGACCATTAAATGAACCCATTAAGATCCCTTAATGATCCAATGACCCTTAAAAGGAACTAAGAGTTCCTTTTAAAAGGAACACCAAGAATTCTTAATTATTCAGTGAATACTTTAAATAATCTTAATTATCCAAAGCACCTTTAAAGAGCCCATGGAAAACCCCTCAAATGAACCCTTACAATATTATTTGCAACGCCTATTAATATCCAGTGGACACTTAAGAGAACCCCTGAAGAACCCTTATTCTTTCAGTTAGTACTTAAAAGGAACTATGAAGAACCCTTAATTATAAAGCAAGCCCTTAAAATAACCTATAAAGAGTCCTTAAGTATCCGCTGAACCCTTAAAAAAAAAACTACGAAGAACCCTTAAGGATCCGAGGAACCCTTTATTATTCTTCAAAATTTCAATGGGCACTTTAGTGCACTTATACTTATCCTCTGAACCCTTAATAAAAGGATTTATGAAGGACCCTTAATTATCAAGTGGATCATTAAAAGAACCCACAAAGAACACCTTAATTATTCAGTGAACAATTAAAAGGAACCAAGAACAACTAAAAGGAACACTTACGGAACTAACCCCTTAATTATTCAGTGTTAAGTCCATATATATTGAATGGACGCTTTCAGGAACCCGTGAAGAACCCATAATTATCCACTGACCCACTAAAAGGAACTATGAAGAGCTCTTAATTGTGCAATGCATCATTAAAAAAAAACACATGAAGAGCCCTTGATTTTCCAGTGGAGTCTTGAAAGAACCAATGAAGGACTCTTAATTTGCTTATAAACCCTTAAATAAATTGATGTAAAGTATTTCACTATCCGATGGACACTCTGGAGAACCCCTGAAGAACCCTTAATTATTAAATGAATACTTAAAGGAAGCCATGAAGTGCTCTTATTGTTGTTGCTGTGCAAGAACGAACAGGCAACTCTCTCTCTCTCTCTCTCTCTCTCTCTCTCTCTCTCTCTCTTTCGTTCCCTCGCTCTCTCAAGCTGTATAGATTGTTTTCTCTAAACTGCTGAGTGTATTATCTACGTGCTTCATTTGTTTGAAGAGTCGCGCATTGGCGTGCAGTGATATCGTCCTATAGCGGGATCTCCAGGGATAGTGCTGTGTGAACGCTGATCAATGAACCGGTCTCGGGTCACCGTTCTCCAGCGCAGACGGGGCAATCGATTTGTTGTTGCCATAGAATTGGCTTATGCTCTTTATTTTCTCATGCTGGCATCACGCGTCGATGTAGGTTACTTTTTGTGGCTGCCTGCCGTGACCCTGTGTAATCAGATATATCGGGATTGCTCGGGCAAATAGACCTGACGGATTAGTCTATATTTGGGGCTGGAGGACGTGCTAGTGGTTTTAACAAGCTGAAATTAAACATGGTAATTGGGATGAGAGAGGGGGGGGGGGACAAAAAACTTTGACATTTTTTACAAACACCTAGACACGTCTGGAGTTGTAGTGTGTATCCGACATAATGGAGGGAATATTTGTCTAGTTTAGGGTACAATTTAGGGAGAGATTTTGTGTGTGTATACTGTATGTGTGTTTTGATTATGGATGATGAGTTGTGCTGTCTTAGGAAAATAAGCAACAACAGGACATCAGGACATGGCCTTGTGCAAAGCTATCACTCGAAACTTGAGAATTCTGTCATTTTTACTCCTCTTAAACTACACCAATTCCATTAAAGTATGACATGATACATTTAATAGTATTTTATTTTTGTTATGTTATGTTTAATGTGCTAGGACGATCCAGTGATCCAATGAAACCTTAAATTATCCTTTGAAGTGCCTCCGAGTGGCGCAGTGGTTAAAGCGCTCGCCCTATCATCCGGAGATCGCTAGTTCGAATCCCGGGTGATGCTGTAACCTCTCGCAGCCGGAGGTCTAGAGAGAGCTGATTGGCCGATCTCCCTCAGAGGGGAGGGATGAGAGGTACATAGTGCTCCCACATTAATCACGGCTCTACAGCCAGTCAGGGGCGTCTGTGAGCTCACGCAACGGAGGGAGCGGATAGCGCTGTCCTCCGAGTGTGTTACGCCGCCCCCAACGGTGCGTGAGCGAGCAGTTTGAAAAGATGCGGTCGGCTGGCGTCACGTGGTTCGGAGGAAACATGTGATAGTCTTCGGCCGTTCCGGCTGAGTGGTAGTAGTAGCCTTAATGTGGCGCCCCCTAGTGACGGGGAGGAATTGGACACGACTAAATTAGGGAGAAAATCGGGGGAAACTTAGCAGTCTCTCGTATTAAGTTATCTGGAAATAAAATTGCAGCTTTTAAGAAACTTGAAAATGCAAACATTACCATTTTGTAAATCCATCTTCTCCTTTGGAAAAAAAAAAAGCATTATTATGTCTGAATGTTGTATTTCTTCAACGTATTTCTGAAATAAGTGTATACGTAAATTGTTAGTTTAGAAATGTGACTTCGCACAAGCTGCTTTAATAGGAAATTCATGCTTCATGCTCAGTCAGATGATTTGGGGTACAAATCATCTGTCGGCAAACTTATACCTTCATTTGTACGGACACAAGTCCCAAATCAAAATCTCATCTGACGCACACCTGTGCCACGTCCGCGTCTGGAACGTACACACACGCCACATGCTGTAAACACTAGTGATGTAGCGCTTCCTCGTGCATTAAACACAAATCCTGTTTAGAGCAATACGGCTGCCATGTACCATCACATATAATCCACATTAAAGACTGCAGCTCCTTTGCTTCGCAGGGGCCCGTCTTAAATAATACACTCCGTCTGCATGCGTTAGACACGCCGCATAAACACTGCGTCTACATCAAAGCCCGCTTTGCTTGTAGTAAGCAATGAGGTAGTCTGCTTCACTTAACACAGAGCAGCGTTATGAAATGCCATCACCGGGTCCTACTCGGGCCAGTGTTTAGGAAAGAAATCTCAGTACGTCAGAGGTGATGATAGATAAATGTTAGGAACCGAGATGCTGGAGATTAAGAAGACATTCTCTAGTGTGCTTTCAATGAAACAAGAATCCACCTGTCGTTCAGCTTTCATCTGTCCCGCCATCAGTCATTGACAATATAGTGGTGTTCGCGTGTTAGAAATGGAAAGGAAATATGATTGAGATAAAATATATCACATGCATTACTGCTTCTTTTCTCAAAGTTTGCAAATTGCATTTTCTCAGTACATTATATCGTTTTTTTTCTTTACTTTTTTTTTGATGATCATCCTTGAAAAATAAAAAAGGTTGATCTGATCATAAATGCTATAAAGTGTGGCATCGGCCAAATGGAATTAAGACAACATATACAAAACAGGAGACCTCACTAATTATTTCTGGTCCTGTCCTTCTGAAGAATAGGCTACAAGAATATCCACAATACCATCTTGTGGACACAATATAGTGACTGAGTTGTGCAGACGTCTTTTTGAATCCAGCGGGTTGTAAGGAATAAAGGACTTAACTTACTATATGACTGACTATAAACAGTAAATATTAAGTGTTCTATACAGTAGTTCATTGCATGCATTAATTACAGTAGTATTACAGTAGTTCATTAAAAATAAATAAAATTCTTATAAAACGTTTAAAAACTTTTGGCTCCCACTGTAAGTAACAAGAGGATTTAACTTGTTTTGCAACATGAAATAACTTAATGGATAGAACGTACGTCATGGCGTTGGTTTATGATGAGAACTAAACCATTTGAACAATGGGTGGTGGATCAATCCAAATCCAATCAATCCAAATTGATTGATATAGTGCTTTAAACAGTCGCAAAACAGCTTTAAAGAAATAGTCATTTTAATTTTAGATGTAAATTAAGGCGGCAAGGAAAAGCCTCCCGAGAAGACATGAGGAAGAAACCTTAAGAGGGAATTCTTTCACATTTAGGTGAAAGAGAATAGTGTGACCATGAATAAATCCCTTCTCTATCCGTGTGCTATAAGGTCAGAGTGAAGTTGTATAACAGGGAATGCATTTCAGGTAACATAAAGGCCAGTTTGTTAAAGTTGCAAACTGTTCACTGATGGAGACTTGGGAATGAAACTGTTTGTGGCAGGAAGAATCCAGAAGACTACTACCATTTTCATAAAGTCGGACTATTTCAATTAGAATAATGTATAGTAATTAATGGATAATGGGTTTTATAATAATGATATTATGGAGTCTCTAGTTATTGCATTTAACAGTATTATTGTAGTGTTAGTTAAGTAACTACAAAAGCAAGAGATGAAAAAAAAACAACGAATTGAAGATGTGTGAATTAAAATGTAAGCATAGGGCCTTTTTATCTAAAGTATGATATCCATCTTTTTTTATCCTTTAATAAATTAGAGCTGCTTCAAAAAAAATCCTGGTTTCACTTCCGTCAAATCGAACTAAATCAATAATTTGCTCTTTCCAACGTTTCGTATTGTTTCGTAATAAAACAGGGTTATGGTTAAATCATTCTTTTTGTATTTCTTTGTCAAAGTCTTAGTATTGAAGCACTGAATTAAGCTTAAGGAACAAAGTGATGGTGTACATTAACTCCAAGCTTTTAATGAAACAGGTGGAGCTGAGCATCGATCAGTAAAACTGATTAAAGTTACTGTATTTCAAAAAGTAAGTGAAAGGATCAGAGTGACCTCGGTTCAAAGCGAGCGGGCACTTTTAAGTTTCAAAGCTCTTAATGTGCGCGTTACTATAAAAATCTCCCCTCTTTTATGTTTTACAATAACCTGCACCGTAGACGTATTTTCTGGAAACACTTATCCTACACTTCATCCTCGTGTGGCACTAATAGTCTTTCCCCCCCCCGCCCGAAGGTTCGAATTTGTACCATGTTGCCAGGGGGGCCGGTAAAGCTGTCGCACGATTCCCGTAAACAGCAATTACCGTTTGTGGAGGGTCTTATTATCCTTCATATGCAGGGAAGAAGTAGGGTCGTAGTTGTGAATGAAAAGAAAAAGCAGGCAGAAATGTGCAGGTTTCTGATTAAAAAAAAAAAAAAAAACTGCGTTTTGTGCCAAGTGCCAATTACCCAGCACTATCCACCATGCAAGCAGATTTGTTTGCCGATCGCTCTCCAGAGACCGGTGCCCAACAAATAAGCGGCCATATTGTTATGTGAGGAGGAAGGAAGGAAGGAAGGTGGAGAGAAAAGAGAAATCAGCGATGCCAGGAACTAAAAAGAACGTGAGAGAAGAGGAGGAGGAAGATTCCCTCGAGGTCTGGAGCTGATTAATGAATCGCAACCAGTCTGACCTGAGCCGCTCTGATGCTGCAGTATGGGAGATGATGCAGTCTGATGTTACCTGGGAAACAGCATGATTGTGAACACATTTGCACACGTGACAGTGCACATGCATGCCTACAGCTTGATTCCTGGATGTATATTCTAGTTGATTGATTATCAACTTACCCCCTAATCAATCCATTTTATGTTCATATATTTATACAGATACAGGGTTTTATGTACTGTACGGTATATACTGTACACATGCCTTATCACAAGATTTCAAGTATCATCAGTCCATTACTGTATATTTAGATCTAGATCTGTCAGAGAAATCACCTGTTAGCACTGACATGCTCAGATTGGTAGTCGCCGTAACAGGAGCTCGTCAGGTGCTTCAGGATACGAGGGTTGTACCCTACCCTAATTGTCTCTTAGCATTTTCTTTGGTGTGGGTGTGCCAAAACATTTGGACACTGTGAGGCGTCCTTCACTGTGAGCATTCTAAAGCAAAATATACTGTATCCGCCAGATTGAATACATTTCACTCTGTTCTGTCTTAATTGGTTTGTTAGCAGATAGTGTAAACATTCAGGGATGAAAAACTTCCTGACACTGGAGACTCCTTCCATAAATATTATATAAACATCATTTTACATACAAAGCCGCCATAACAACCGTTATACATGTCTCTTTTGTTAAACAACACGTGAATTTAGATCAGTCCGTTATTATAGTTGGATTAAATAGAATGTCCGCCGTAGGTCTACGTTAATGACTGGTTGCTATAGAAACGATAACCGGTTAGAGTACATAATTATGAACTGGTCTGTGATTCACCTTGTTAGATCTGCTACTATACAAAATCACCTCCTGAACAGTCAGAAGTAAGGGCTATAACTTGATAGTAATTGCATTTAGTGGTCTGAAAACCAAACCCAACTTAGACCTAAAGTCTTTTCAAGGGAATACATAGAATAATAGAAAATGATATATGTTGTTGTCAATAAGTTCATGGAACTGGTGACAATAAGTTTAAGTATCTCTGGCATATTAAAGTTAATCCTCATTTATTTATTTATTTATTTATTTATTTATTTAATAATATCTGAAAAGATGAAACAGTTTGCATTGGATACACTATGACACATCATGGGGTTAAAAGTAATCTTGACCATAATCCCAGGTTTTTTTTTTTGTTGTTGTTGTTTTTAATCCGTTATAAAGTTTGCCTTTTTGTGTTTTTTTGACAGACAGTAACTTTGCCTGACTCTCATGACAGTGTCCAGCTCTATATTAGGAATTCAGTGGGTTTCTGGCGCCGGTGAATAGTAGCTAGGTGTTGACACCTGTCACTGTATGTTGTCCCTTCTCTCCTTCCTTCTCTCTCTCTCTCTCTCTCTCTCTCTCTCTCTCTCTCTCCTGGCTGTGATGACTGTTGAGCCGCCTGCACGCATCTGTGTGCCAAGCATGGGCAGCATCTGCTGTCTGCTCTCAGCCTCGTTCCCCTGGCAGCCCTGGACTCACTGCTCTGCCGGAGCCATTTTGGGTTGTGAGCAATAAACATGCATCCAGAGTGGCTGGTAATTACTGAATCCCTCTGGCCATTGGCAAGGCATCATTGAAATGACAAAAATGGACATATTGAGGGGTTTAAAAAGGTGACAGTTTGAATTGCGGAGAGGTTTTGTTTGGAACGGGCAAAGGAGATTAGTGGGGGAGGGAACAAAAGAAACAAAACTTGGGGTAAACAAAGATGCATATCAATAACCATTATAATAGCACTGGTTGTTGTTATTGCTGCAAATTCTGAAGAGCAGTATTACTCGTACTACAATTCTACCGTGGCATTTAATGTTAAAGTTTAATGTTTAATGTTTCATATTACCCAGAAATGGTGTAGATAACATGGTCCGATGGTACTTAATGATGGTAAATAATTCCGTGCTCTTTTTGACAGTACCATAATACTTATTTGCTGATACAAGGTACTTTAACTATAGTAGAGTACAGTACGCGATTCTACCATGTACCATAGTGTGGTAACACATACAGTACCAGGACACAGTCAGAAAGAGGTTTTACATGTTTATGTACCATAATGGTAATATTTATATCCTGAGGTATGGTACCATTGCATGTATATAATTTGAAACGTAGCAAATTAAATATCTGTTGAACATTGGTAGCCATGTAAGCACCATGGTACTCACCAAAGTACGAGCACGGGCCATTTTATGCCCTCTGAAGTGCCACAGTTCCTACCCTGGTTTTCTATTGTTCCTACCATGGTAATGCCTGAAGTACCACTATAAACTTGTTGGTGTTTCAGCTGCTACCCGTTCACGTGCTGCCATAGTAAGCAATCTGATCCACACAAACAACTTGGCACAATTTTCATGTCGGATGCTCTTCCTGACACGACCATCCCGTTTTATCCAGTCGTGATACCGGCAATGCATCCAGTGGCGTCTCACAGTGGCGTGTTCCTTATTGGGATTCCACTTTGGGCATTGCGTGGGAATTGAACCTTCCGCATGGCAGACAAGAAACCTACCACTGAGCCACCGATGCCTTTTAAAGTGCCACGGTAACACTGCTGTATATTATATACACAGTCAGTCAAAATGATGTATACACACTCGTGTATAAATATTTTAAATGCAGATATGTATGGTGATATTATGATAATGTTATTAATATTACTGTATATTAATATAATATACATCATACAACTTTTTTTTTTTCCTGAAGTATGTATCATTTCTTTTTGGCTGACTCTGTATAAAGCATAGGGAATTATTTTTAAAAAATTGTATGAGTGAAAGTGAAGATCACAATGTGACAGTCTTGTGTTCACTGTCTTTACACAATGCGCGTTATTGATTTAAACATACTAGAAAAATCATCTAGAATTATCACTGTGAATGGACGCTTTGTAACCTTATCTTAAAATCCGTCTATTTAGTTTTAGCTAACAGCACATTCATTGAAGTTCGTGTAAATCATTTGTCAGCTTGCCCTTTGGATGACTAGCAGTAGAAGACTGACAGGAAAAACCTAAAGTCTCCTCATGAATTTTAGAAATTGTTGCTTTCTAAAAGATTTATACCAAGCTAAGGAATCCCATGTAGGCACTATTCAAATAAATCGCCAGCAAATGCCATGTAAACAACTCACTCTTGCGTTATTGATTAGCAGGCGGCGCTAAGCATAAACAAGTGTGATTTTATTCCAAAGCAGTCTTTTTAAAGTGATTTATCAAGATTTCTGAGGTAAATGTTAACGTTCTCGACGTTTTCGGCTTGTTCTGACTGACATTACGCTTCCACACTGTTGATTTAAAGCATATAATGGCTATGCTGTTAGCTAATGTGAGCTGAGTTTACATATTTCCCAGCTTCCTAGCAGCCGTTTCATTCCAGCGTTGGTGTTCTGAATGGAAGACGTACAGTACAGTATGATATTTTTATTACATGTTGTCTTTTTATAGTTTTCTGTAGTTTACTACGGGTTTCTATAGTTACTATCCATTTACTGTGTGTTAACTGATGTGTTATGACACACATTATAATTACCATGTGGTTTAAAGATAAAAATAACTGGATTAGTATTTGAAATGAAAAAAGAAACGTAACAACAACATGTACTGACCTTTTTTCTATTTAAAAAAAAAAAAAAAAACGTTATACAACCTTAGGCTTTTAGAGGACAAGCACTGTGGTGGTTTTATAACTCGTTCCAGATTTTTGTGCAGCAGCTAATGCTACTTTGAGACGATTGCTTACAGTATGTCGTTAACACCTGAATGCACCAACCAGACCAGCAGACTGCCAAAACTTCTGCTTTTCTAGAGGTCTGCACACCTGCTGATGATCAGTTAATCAACGGCACATGACTGCAACTTACTCTCTTATCATGAAATAATGAAAACATAACAAAACTCCTCTGACTGTAGCGGATCTTAGTATCTCAGAATACTACAACCTCTCGGGAACAACAAGATAGAACTTTTTTTTCACCGTTTCATCTGAGGTTGTTTTTGCCTAATACTAAGACTTTTTAATAATAAGATGATTATTATTATGTTTTCATACAAAATCGGATAGAATTAAAAGGGGAGGCACTAACTTTTATACATGACTGTACTGTATATAGCGCTGTACTTTGTAGTACATCACATAGCAATTAGTACTCATCCTTTATTTCTGAAAGTTTATTCAGCTTTTATTTAAAGGATATAAAATAGACTATTTGCAGGCACACTACAGATTTTCTTGGCATTCTTTTGTGCCAAAGAAACAAACAAAACAAAACCATGTTTAATTTTCATCAGGGGTCTCAGTGGGTGGTTACTCATCTGTGTCTCTCTTCACACTGTCTTGCTTCCTGCATGGTTTCTTCACCTTGCCGTCTGTTTGCCTCTCATTTCATGTCTCCCTCTGCCACATTCAGTTGCTGACCCCAGTGACCAAGTCCAGATGGGATAGCCACTGTGAGACTAATGAACCAGTCTCTGGTGTCTGACTCTCTTCCTCCCTTTCTCGTTTGATCCTTCTCGTTGTGGTCTGGGCGCAAACCCTCGACCGGGCGCCATATTGTTACCGCTCACCTAATCTAGCGCTTCACTCCTGTCTGTCATCGCCATGTTAGTAACTCATTGTACTGTATGTATAATCGTTAGGCAGAAGCTCATGAAGTGCTTAGAATAAAAATGAAAACACGGGTGGGAAAAGCATGTAAAGTTATCATGACTAAGAAGATTTGCCTTGAGTATACATTTATTATTATTATTATTATTATTATTATTATTATTAAGATCCAAAATGTTCATTAATTATTCCCAAGTGTTCTTATTTAGTATCGATGCATAAAAATGCCCTCTGTACTGCTCTTTCAGGTTGGTTATATAAAAATTTCATTTTTGAAATTTGAATCAGAATGTAACATCATGTAAAACGCTATTTAATTTGATTTTATTGTAACTTTAAATAGGACATTTCATACATGTTAATTTCGTAATTGCATTTTTTATTTATTTATTTTTTAAACTAGCGACTCCATTTTTAATAGTAAAAATAATAATAAATGAGCACAAATTAGCTTTATTATTGTGATTAATTATATGTACACGCCTAAATTAATTTCAATAATGGCAGCATTGTGTCTTTTCATTAAAAGTATGTATTAGTTATTGTTTAATTTTAGGGTTGTAAAGTGGTAAGTTGTAGGAAAAAAAAGGATTTTAATAATGATCTATTAACAATCATGGACGATTAAGAAATGAAAATATTGTGTCAGGAAAAACTGACAAAAATTAACAAACAGACAAAAACAATAAAGCTGACGGTAATAAGAAAAAAACAAAACAAATTAACTATATTGGAGAAGACCTTGGGCAAAATGAACTATTATTATTATTATTATTATTATTATTATTATTATTATATTTAGTATTTTTCATTGTTGCAGTTTTTATTTCAACAGTTGTTTTGGATTATTTTAATTTGCATGTTTAAGTAAACAAAAAAAAAAGTTTCCATGACTTCTGACTGTCACGACTTTTTGAAAAGTGACAGATAATTTAATCCCCAAATCATTAAAACGTTTCGACCATCTGTCTCAGAGACATGACAGGACAAAACTGCAATCTCGTAACAAACTAACACTTTGGATATCGATTCAGAGGCCACCGTGTGTGTGTGTCTGTGTCTGTGTGTGTGTGTGTGTGTGAAAGAGAGTGAAAGTTAGAGATGTGAATCTGATCTTTGTTGATATTGCCCTGTCATCCAATCCTGCCTCATCTCCCTGTCCTCCTCGAGCCTGGTCTTCAGGGAGGTGACAGATCTGTTTTGTGGGCTGGCGCTGATACTCAGCCACATTCCCCAGCGTCCACTTTATTGTTCAGCCAGACTCTTTGTCTGTGCTCTTAGAGAACTCGGGCTCGAATGCGATCCTATTGTGTTTCTGAGCGCTACAAGTGGAGAAGTGACCCTAAAAAGATCTCTCGTCAATTATATAAACACAATTAGGAGCACTCGGACCTGGAACACAATCTTCCTTCAATCTTGTGCACACACATAAAAAATAAAAAAACAACAAAATAATCTTGTTAAAGTTTGTTTTACAGCTTTGACCTAATTATAATAGCACATATTTACCACCGTGATCATCTCTGAGCGTGTGAAATAATGAAAGTGCCTCATGCATCTAATGCATTATGAAATGCACTGCACTTTAGCCCTTGTAACTCCTTAAATTTTATTACGTCATCAACCATTAAAGATGTAGTAACCCAGGCAATAATAACTCAAGTTTCGTTAGTGATTATGGCTGCAATTTTGCTTTTTAGCAAGTAACAGTGTTAAGCTTTTAGCACAAAATTGTGGCTAGCATCCATATACTGTATCATAGCATCATGTATCATGGAAGTGTTTTAAGTGCATTATTAAGTTGTCTATATCTGCAATTTGTAACTTTTAACTTGACCCTGTCAGTAAATATTGCAATATCATCGAAACAAATAAAAAAAGTTAAAAGAACGTTTTGTTCAGAAAGTTCAGATAATGCAACTTCCAGTTGAAAATGTGACTTGTGGACTATTCCAAATGCTATGCCATAGGGGTGAGTGTGTTCACATAACAACGAATAAGTGAATAAACAAAAATGTGCAATTTCTTTTCATTTTTTTTTTTAGAATGTAATGCTGTTTGATGGATTTATACATTTATTCAGAAATAATGCATTTTTTCCCCCATAAAGTATTTTAATGATTAACTTTAGAAGTGTAGTTATGGGTAAAAGTGATCATAACCCTGTCAATGTTTGTAGTTTCTATATTATTTTAAGGTGTAAAGTTATGCAAATAAGTTCTTATGAAGTAAATGTTATATCTGTGTTTAAAATCTGTTATTTTAAGGTGGAATTGTAATATCAGTAGGAAGCAAACAGCACCCCACTCATAAACACCACCATGTCAAGAGGACAAAATATTGCTCTATATGCTACAGTAATGAGAAAGCATAAGAACATGGCCCGCAGGAATATCTCACCAGCCTTTTCCCGCTGTTTGAAAATTATGCTAATGTCCCTGCTGTACTCGCAATAAGGCCAAATAATGTGCTCAGTCTGCTAATGAACATAATTAGTTGAATTGTGTTAAATTCTGTGATTCTTAATGCCTTTTCTTTCTTTTTTTTCCCCCTTACCCCAGAGCTTTGTGCCTGACTGTTGCCTTGTTGTTCTGAGAGAAACGTTTAGCTACGAGAAAGCGTCTTTTCATCCTGGAGGCAAATTTGAGGTTAACTTGGGAAATTGTAAACGCACTTATATAACATAATACTGTTCGATTTTTTTTTTTTTTTTAAATAAATCACTAATTCTAGTTGTATAAGAGCTAAATTTGTGAGCACAGCCTATTCACGTTTGTAAATCCTGTTTCAAGTTGACATGCTAATTGGATGCTTCACGACACGCATGCTTAAGCTAGCGAGGTGTAGCTATGAGCGTGTGCTTTGATGAGGACGATTTATCTGAGAATATGATAGTGAGAATGAAATGTCTACGTGCAAGAAATGTAAGCTAGTTTGCTAGCAGTTAAGTAGTCGTCTTTATATGACCTTTATATAACTAGCTATATAAAGGTCAGATATACTGTATAGCAAAGCGGCTGCTTTCACGCTAGGCATGATTGACTTGTGACAGGTCCAGGTACGATTGCTTCCAACCCCTCACCTGCCGCCGGCTTTCACATTAGTGAGTAGAGGTCACGCGTGGCTTATATATATATATATATATATATATATATATGTGTGTGTATGTATTGTTGCATCGTACCCGAGTACATTTGCGCATTTACACTCTCCGATACAGCAGGCAACCTTCACACTATGCCTAACATTATTGATGCGTACTTTTCTACTTCATCAGCTAGAAAGAAAAGCATGTGCTGTGGTGATGTCACATTCTAAACACCTCCATATTTGCTTTCATATTTCATTCAAGCCCTGCCTAAGGATGCTGTCTTATGCTCGAGATTATTCACAATACGCAAACGTCAAACTTTGGGGTCAAGCGTATTGAAGTCAGTGCCTGAGACTGACGTGTGAAAGCCTCCAGAGTAACTAAATTCTTCCTTATTATAGATAATTATTTACTAGATAATTCTAGTGAGCGCGCATCAAAGTAAGTGTTTGCAGTTTTAAAATAGAGGGTTAGATATCTCCAAAGTTACCTTTAAAAAATAGTGTGCTCTGTCATAGCTAATAGCCTAGCGTAACCATGGTAGTGAAGCGGTGACAGAAGGGTGCGGGGGTGTGCCTAATTTGCATGTCATGCATATTAATGGTTCTATGCATTCTGTATGAGGGTCAAGGTGCTGTTTAGTAGTTTCTCTGGCATTAAATAAATCATATCTAACAGTATAATCGCTGACTGTTTTAATGGTTTAAATGGGGGAACATTTTGCACAAAAATGCTTTTTTTTGAGATCATGCTATCTGGTCCTCCGTGCCTTTGGACGGTTTTATGGATATTCTACATTTTATAGCACACAAGCGTTACAACCTGAAGTGGAAATTTGCAGGAATTTTGGTTCGCTCTTCTAAGTTTACTATATTTTATATTTATATATGGATAACACTGTAGCTCTCACCTTAGAAATAGCTTTGAAACCCTTTCCAGTCTGATACTGTACATGTCAAATTCTTTGTTTCTTATCTGTTCTTGAATTTCTTTAGATGGGTGCATGATGTGTTGCTTTTTGTTTGGCTTTTTTTTTCAGCGTGCTTCACTTGGTTGGACAAGTTCAATTTAAGTGATTTCTTGATTCAACAGCTCTGGCATTAATCAGGCCTGAGTAAGGCTAGTGAAACTCTCAGCCAGGAAGGTTTGGACAGTTTTTTCCCGTTATCACAGTAAATAATCATTTAAAAACTTTAACAAAAGGTATCCAATTTCCATTCCTGGTTGATGCTGTAGGCTCCCGCAGCTGGGGGCCTAGAGAGAGCTGATTGGCCGAGCACTTTCAGTGAGGTGGGATGAGAGGCCTCCTGGGCTCTCACATCAATTGTGGTTTTAAGCCAACCATGGTCACCTGTGAGCGCAAAATCTGCAAGTGCGCGGAGTGGATATTGCTGTGCTCTGAGTCTGTTACTCTGCTCCCAATGGTGCGTGAAGGAGCAGTTTGAAAAAATGCGTCACGTGGTTTAAGGGAAACATGTGATAGTCTTTGGCACTCCTTGAATGGTGGTTGTTGCCTTGATGGGTGAGCGCCCTAATGAAGGGTAGGAATTAAACGTGACTAAATTAGGCAGAAAATCGGGAAAATATCTTTATAAATCTTTCATTTAAGTGAAATGTAAATCACTCTTGCATGTGACAAATATGCAAAAAAAAAAAAAAAAAAGAAGGGGCACATACTTTTTCACAGCAATGTAAACTAAAACCTGTTAAGCATGGTGGCCTCATGTAAAATGACTCTTGAGCCACTTGATAATATTCTGTTTTGTTCTGCATAATGCTGTTTGTTTCGATATGCTTAGCAAACGTCGCGGACTACATTTATTTCTTTTTAGATAACATTTGATGGTGGATGTGGAACGGGTAAATCTTTGTCATCAAAAACTGCAGCATCTGCGGATAGGCTTGATTTACCCACAGCTTTAAAGCGCTGATCTATTTTTATATATATTTTTATGTGGTCATGAATTCTTCTTCTGTTCTACTTGACTTGGTTTTCTTTCAATTTGCGCAGCGAAGAGACAGGTAGCATCGAGTGTCCGCGGCTCAGTAGAGAGGAACAGGGGCTCAGCCGGCGATTTGTGTTGCGCCGAATTATTCTGACACCAATACTTTCTTCCTGTTATGGATATCTAAAGATGGAGGAAAGCTCATCTGACCTTTTTGCGTTCTTCTTTTCTGAATCACAGACGACAGCGCTGTTTTAAACACTTTGGGGAATATTGGTAACGTCTGTGCTTACCCAAAAAAAAAAAAAAAAAGTTATTTTTCCCCCACTTTTCCCCCCCTCTGTGTGGAAAGCCGAAGTGAAAAGATGAAAAGCACTTAATCTGTCAGGCTGTGTCAGGAGACAGGATGAGTTCTGATGTGTCAAAGGGGGGCTCGACTGGGCGTAAGCATTTAGACGAGCATTTGAAAAAAAAAAAAAAACTTTTCCTCTTCAGTCGCTATCTCTCTTTTTTCTTTCTTTCTCTCTCTTTTCTCCACTGCTGCCTCTGTTTCATCACTTCAGGCTTCCAGGGCACCTGCCTTCCACCTAAAAAATGCACACATGCATACACACAGACCCCTTTCCTTGGTTTAATAAACACACCAGGAGTCAGATTCTTCCCCTGAGCACTTTCTCTCTCTCTCTCTTTCTCTCTCTCTCTCACTCAACACTCACACACAACACACATACAAACCACCACCCTCGGAGCGCCCTCTGCACAGCCAGCTCACTTCCTGCCCATTTCCACCCAGCACCTCTCTATGCTCTGCTTGATGCGGAACAAATGCAAATTCAGGCAAATGAGATGCACTCGCCAGAAAAACGAAAAAAAAAATTAAAAAATTTAAAATAAATATATATATATATATATATATATACTGCCTGCTATCCCAGCATGCCGCAGTGCACCGAGCTGCTAAACTACCTGCATGAAGCTGCAAGTCCAGCGGCTCAGACAGACAAGCAGGTGTAGCGGAGCACAAGAGGAGGCCAAGATACACATGTGATTATCTCCTAAAAGATATTTTTTTTAAATCTCGTTTCCAAACGATCGAGCTCCAGCGATGCCAGCAAATTGCAGTTAGCTTATGCAAATCCAGCCATGCTAATTGGTCCCAAAACATTTCCATTTAAATGTCAGAATCAACTTGTCCAAACTGAAACACTCAACTTTGCTCACTTTTTTTGCGCTCGACCTCACCGGCTCTGCCGCGCTATCCTCTGCTGTCCTAGCTAAGGAACCAGCAGGCAGCACCTTTCATGATATATCTACCATCTGCTCCATTAAAATGCAGCCGATGCTCCTTCTGCTGACTCACAGTCTGCTCGTGGTGCGCTAACACTCGCTGTGGACATTTTATGCTTTATTATATCCTGCTGATGGAAGTCATTGCTTTTTGATGAAGTTAGTAAGCCTCCAAAAAAAAACACACACACACACACATGATCACACACTCCTTTTCAATGTTATAGGCAAACCGAGAAGTTACAAAGTGCTGACACTGGAGACTCCTTACATCAATGCTAAATAAATAAAGCAGGAAATTAGGTTTACTTTTCCGAGGCAGGATGTGTTTTGTATTCAGTTGGGCCTTTGGGTTGATTTCTGATGGAATCGTTGGAATTCTGATATATGGTTTCAGAGTAACCCTGTCTGACTTTCAGCCTGCGCTGCCACCGGGGCCTAATCGTGTCACTCTTGCTTTCTGATGTATAGTAAATTAGCGAGGGGTTTCATCATTTTGGCAAAGAGGTGAGGTCTCCATGGTGACGCATTAGCCCTGGAGGGTTCTTGCTTTTGGCACCTGGTTGGTGTGAGCAGAGTGAGAAAGCAGAAACATAAGCAGAGGTGGCAAAATAACGAACAACTACAGAATCTGACTTTAGTAAGGATTCTTCCGTCGAGATTTAGAAGCGATCTAGCTAAATAGCTAGCATACTTAGTAAAAAGTTGTGAACTTGTACGCCTTCGATTTGTGTTTCACGCCAATAATAAGGTCGTTTTTTATTTATTTATTTATTTTTATTCCAAGTGTATAATTATAATGTCTGGGCGTGTCCTTTAACCTTATTGTATTGTGTGTGCTTGCAGTATGGCCATGTTTAATTGTGTAGACCAGTTGCATTATACCGGGTAGCAATGGTAGCATCTAAATTGGTACAGTAGCGAGGCTACCGAGGTAATGAAATATACTAACAATGCTATCTGCTATTAATTTAATCAATGTCAAATCTTATCGCTATCATTCTCTACTAGACTTGCACTCTCATGTTGTTAACCACAGCAATTTGAATTGTGTTTAAAATGCTTTTATCAGTAACTCAGTCAGATAGATATCCAAAATCTCCTACTTAACTGCATTTCTGCATTCTTGCTCTATCTAAGCACATTGGTGTGTAGTATTTAATAGGATTTGCTGACTATTTTGCATAATTGCATGACTTGCCTTTCATTGTTGCAGACATCGATGAAAACAGTGCATTCATACTTAGGAATCAGAGCGAGAGAGAGATTTTTTTTTGTTGTTACTATATAAAAGGCTCCTGTGAGCCAATACAAGCCCTGTACTTTTACTTTCACTTTTTCTTGAGTAAAATTTGCTTTAGGAAATCTTAACTTTTACTCAAATGCAGGATTTGTGTACTTTGCCCAACACTTACCTTAAAGGACATTTTAGATCATGTATTTCGTATTCCAGCTTGTAGTGGAGGACATTTTCGGCAATAATTTGTACTTTTACTTGAGTATCGAGTAGCGGTTTTAATAATATGCCTACTGTATCTAGGAAGGTACAGTACGCAGTCCTTATCTGAGAATAGCTTCCTCTGACGCGGACACGGCAGACTTAGAAAAGCGCGAATGCAACAAAGCGCAAAAATGGTGAAGACAATTAAAAAGGAAGGTCAGGGCTGTAGATCTGAGCGAAACATGAACCTGAGCACATGGAGAGCTCAAAGCTTAGAGAATGCAGTAATGACGAAAGGAATTCCTGATATTCGCTATAAATCTACGCAGCCCAAACTGCTTTTGGTACATCAGTGACCTCAGTGTCTTTGGCATTTTTATGGACTGTTAAGTCGCCTCACTTCCTGGACGTTCAAGAAGATTCCCAGTGTTCGACAGGGAATTCCTGTGCTAGCGTTGACACTTGCTCTTAAATCACATAAGGTCACCTTCATCTTTTTTTTATTCCTTGCACATTATCATTCATCGTCAACGACTTCTGCCCTCCTCGGGTACATTATAGCCTAGCGCTATCGTATCATTGCTATTCTCGGGAGGGAATTACTGATTAATCTGTCAGGCCTTTTATAAAAAAAGGACATAAATCATTTATTGATCTCTCTTTTGCTGTCTCTTGCTCTCTCTCTCTCTCTCTCTCTCTCTCGCCTTCCTTTCCTTGAGATGAATATTCAGTACGTATTGGGTGAATATTCAGCAGGAGCTGACACAGTCGGTGAATGTCAACACTCCAGTGAGATAAAGGAGCGCTTATGGGAGCAAGGTGTCCTTCTCAAACGCCTGTCTTTAAAATGCTATGAGGAGTACATCTCCTGAGTCGTTTCCAATTCAGCAAAGATGTGAAAATATGCCGCTGTTTTAAGCCAGATCACCAGGAGGATAAAATATAGAAACAATTAAATAAATAAATAAAATGCCCAGCCTTTAGGAAGGACAAGGATATCCAAGCATGCATAATCACTGTTAAACACAGTTTCCATAGAAATGCTACAGTATGTACTACATGAGGAAAAAAATAACATATTTTGAGGTCTGAAAAAGTTAATTTGTGTGTGGGTGGGTGTTTTTCTTGGGTCTTGTTGTTTACCATTGGCAGCGTTTCCATTAAGTTTTGTAGTTGCTTAATACTGTAGATAGGCTTTTTGTGCCGACGTTAGGCAGAGTTTCCTCTCCCATGTCTAATGTCCGCCTCCAAGACCGTGCAATGGTGGCTAGGTGTGAAGCATGTCAGAGAAAAAGATTACAAATAAGAAATTAATGTTGGTTCTATAGGCGGCACTGTGGCTTCGCACCTCCACGGTCCTGGTTCGATTTCTGCCTCAGGTCTATGTACATAGACTTGCATGTTCTCCCTGTGCTTAGTGGGTTTCCTTCGAATATTCGGGTTCCCCTCCCCAGTCCAAAGACATGCAGATTAGGCTAATAATGTGTGCCTTGCAATGGATTGGCACCTGTTCACCCATACCTCGTGGCCTAAGTCTCTTGAGATAGGCTCCAGGTCCCCGCGACCCTGTGTACAGGGTAAGCGATATAGACGATGAGTGAGTGCGTTCGTGTTCATTCTATATAAACAGTTATGAAATCAATATGATGTAACATAAATAACCTGTTTGAAAGCAGAATGAATGCTTTACCCAGTGAAAAGAGGCTAGTTTGGCTAGTTGAGCAATAGATTAGCATGCTAATACCGTAAGGCTGATGTTCCCAAAAAGGACACTTTATGACCTAAAAAACTTATTATACCTTTTATGTCTTCGATTTATTTATTCTTAAGGGGAATGTAATTGGGGAAAAATATCAACTTGGAAAGCACACATTGGCTAATGATTTAGCTAGCTATTACGCAGCGGTTATGCTGTTCAGGTGGATGTAAACACAGAACGGTGGTGGAAACAAGATAGAATAGTTAAGAATGTCAATATTTTCCTCAGGTTTGATGAAAAGTTACTGAAAAAATACTTTTTTATGATCATTATTACACAATGAAAAAATTTAGCATTAATTGCTAACTTAATTTCTTTAGCTTTGGCTGCATTATGAAACTAGCATAATAACACAATTTGTTAATACTGAGTTGTGAAAAGAAAAACAATTTGTTTTGAAATTGAAAATTCAACTTGATTTAATTATTTGTGAATATGGTAAACATGAATGAATGAATGCAAAAAAGCAGCTACTAGTTACCCTTGTTGGAGCTTAAGGATCTTTCTCACTGAATAAACTATGGCTGTTTTTTTCTAAAGGTCATTAAGCTGTTAAACAGTAAAGCTATGATGTAATTTTCAGAGCTTGTCCATAAAAATTATTACACATCATAGATGTACTATAAAAGATTTCCAGACTCCAGTACAAGTTGACTGGTCTCCAGTCTTCATAAGAACAACGCATGTCTCTGTCCACTGTCCTTCAAAGCTTCCCAGATCCGTTGGTGTGTAATTGCCCATAACTAATCGGTACTTTCCTGCAGCCGGAGGCGCTCTTAATCTTTGAGTAAAATATGTGTACACTGCTAGGCCAGTATATTACCTACTATTGTGTTTGTTTACCTCTGACACATGGCCAGTTTCCTCTTAGTGGAATCGGAACCAATCGTGTCATGAATATGCAAGAGCACCTGCCAGAGGGTGACAGTCCTCAGGTTCAGGACTATAGTGCGGAGACAGACCTTTGAGTTTGACAGTTGAAAGGGGAAAAATATATACAAAGAGCAAAAAAGAGAGAAAGCAAAAGAAAGTATTAGGAACTGGGCTGCCAAGCGTCAGAGGCCAGTCTGAGTCAACAGGAAATCAAGGGGGTACATTGACGAGTGCCAGTGAGTCTTTACAACAATGCTGCCTTTCTGCTAAATTTCCTTCCTTTTAAGTAACTTTGCTTTGGACGTACACATGTAAGAGGTGCGTGACACAATGGAGGAGCTCTCTTTCACCATCAGGTTCAAACAGCTAAATCCATCATCCTGAAGTGCTCCAAACTCATTCTTGCCACCAAGGAGAATAAAGTCAGATAAGCTACAGTAGGAATATGGTTCTCAGTACAGTGATGGAAATAATGATCCACTATTCTTTAAAAAGACAGAGCAAAATTTCAAGCCATTAAGTAATCTTTTGGCTTTTCCTGCTTTGTTTCTGTTGGAACCCCAGGGATCTGTGAAGCACAGCTGGGACGTTTGCGATGGCGGACATTGTCCCTGGGTGGCTTGTCCCTCTGGATCCGACTCTTCAAGTTTCACTGTAGCAGGTTCCTTCTTAGTGAGGGAACATCTAAAGCTGGGGTCTCAAACTCAGTTCCTGGAGGGCCGCAGCCCCACAGAGTTTTGTTCCAACCATAATTAAAAACACCTGATGCAACTAAACAAGTCATTAAGGCTTTTTTGAAAACTACATGGTATGTATGTTGGAGCCGGGTTGGAACAAAACTCTGTAGGGCTGCGGCCCTCCAGGAACTGAGTTTGAGACCCCTGATCTAAAGGAAGCTTACAGTATGTTGGTTATCCACTGTGCGAATCTGACGGCAATGGTGGACAAGTTGTTGCTCAGGGTTCAAGGTTTCGACTTACTGAAACCCCAGCATTGCTACATTTGGGTCATTAAGCAAGACCTTTAACCCTCACCTGCTCAGTTGTATCCTGTCAGTTTTAGGGAACCCTATAGTGAATAGTTCTGTAGAGGTACTCTTAAAAATGCCTTTCTGTTGCTTTGATCATGTACAGATTGGCTCGATACGCAAGACCTTTAACCTCCACCTCCTCAGTAATATCCTGCCACTCCAGGGGAACCCTCTGTTGGAGTATTCTACGTGAAACCTTTTCAGAATTTGTCCTTCTGTTGTAAACATGTTGCCATGCTGCCACATTTGGCTCCTTGTGGCTCAGGTGCCTCCTGCCACTCTGATGGGTTCTAAGTTAAGCAAAAAGTTCTCAATCACATCCTGTCACTCTATCAATTAAGTCAGTGTTGTAGAATCCACAGTGTGAATGTTACACAGGGCACAGGTGATACAGGAGATACTATGGGAATGTGGTGGAGAAGATCCTCTCATCATCTAGAAGAAATACCAGCAGAACAGTTCTGTTATAGTTTGAGGTGATCCAGAAAGATTGCCAGAGTTGTTAGGACCATGGCTCTCAAAGGGTTCCATTGAGCACACACAGGTGGTCTGCTTCTCTTTAAATTGATGTTATAAGGACAGAGACAACGGCCATTGATTGATCCAAACATGAAGAGCCTAAAACATCCATCCATCCATCCTATCCAACCAACCATCCCTCTATCCATCCATCCATGTATCCATTATCTATAGCACTTATCCTGTGTAGGGCCTTAGGGAGCCTAGAGCCTATCCCACTGCCCAACCATGGACAATTTGGTCACCCCAATCAGCCTACACTACATGTTTTTGGACTTTGGGAAGAAACTCATCAAAAACAATAAGAAAAATCAACCATCACGCACATAGACACGAGAAGAGAGCTGAACACCAATCCTGGAGGTGCGAGGCCACATTGCTCAACCTACTAAGACACGTAGCCTTGAAATAATGCGAATCTAATGTGATCTTAATGTTACTGCAATTTTAATAGAGCTGAGATAAGGACTAATTATTTTGCATTTGAAGACAGGTTTCTTCTGTGGGTGGAAATTCCGGAATAAAAAGCCTCGGTCTGAATTAATTAATGGTACCCGTTGGCCCTAATTATTTATATTCTTTAAACGAATCTTGGATTTGTTTACCCTGTAATAAACTTAAAGAGTTTGAAGAGTTGGTGAAAAACAAAACACAGCAAAATAAGACAACAATCATCTATTGATTATTCAGAAGTGTGTGAGTGTGTGTGTGTGTTGCGTGTTGTGTTGTGTTGTTTGTTCGTTCGTTCGTGTGTCTTTCTACCAGCTCTGTCTCTCTGTCTTCCTGCCCGAGGTTATTTGTCTCTGAAAGCTTTAAAGCTGACGAGTGTGCAGCTGCTTCGGAAATGTTAAGGCTACATTAGAGGAGGAAAAAAAAACAACCTCGAAAAGTGGCCATTTAAAGGTCTTTGGAGGTCTCTGGTTATATCAGCGCGTTGCACGCCCTGGTTCTAGAGTGACGCATAGAACCGTTAAGGAGAACCCTGGCTGATTTGTGTTTATCGAGTCACATATCCCAGGTCATGCCGAGTTTATCTCCTGAAGTCAGCATACATTACCGGCTTAGTCATGGACATCATTGCAATGCAATAACATTGTCTTAAAAGGATTACACATCTCAGACGTGTGTGTGTGTGTGTGTGTGTGTGTGTGTGTGTGTGTGTGTGTGTGTGTGTGTGTGTGTGTGTT
>QMIH01000093.1:496898-507853 GCA_003987875.1 Clarias batrachus
GACGGGCAAAGATTTTTAATGAATTGTGACTTGTTAAACGAACATGTCTTGGTTTACGAGTGCCGACACACACACACACACACACACACACACACACACACACACACACACACACACACACACACACACACACAAGATAGGTTAGTATAGTCATCTACCTATTTGTTTGTCTATGTAGTTAGTTAGTTACTGTAGTAGTTGGTTAATTAGTTAGTTTAGCAATGTAATTAGTTAATGAGCTAGACAGTTGGTGATGTATTTATTGAATGGTTTAGTTAGTTTATGATAATTAGGTTAGTCAGTTAATTAGTTGATTAGGTAGGTTGCAATTAATTAAATAACTGATTAGTTTAGTTAGTTATAAATTAGTTAATTAGTTTAGTCAGTTAGTTAGCTAGCAAGTTAAATAGTGATATATTAATTAGTTAGTTAGTGACTTGTTTATTCAGGTAATTTGTTCGTTAGTTAGTTTGTTTGTTTGTTTGTTAGTTCAAATTGAAACGTAGTGTATAGGAGGCCAAAATGAGGAAAATAAGCTTTGTTTTTCCCTTGATCAATCTCTCTTCGTTTTAAGACAACTTTAGATTCTAGCTCTGGAGAAAGCACACATTTCTGTTGGTACTCATTGAGGCCATGCTGTGTGTAAGACATGACACTATTCATTTACTCTCTGTAGAGAAACTGAGAGAAAGAAGTGAAGGGAAAGGAGGAGAATAACAAGTTCCCACAGAAGCGTTTCCCTCTTTAATTGCAACTCTGGGAGCCACGTGTGAGGATTTTCTCAGGGCTGGTGACAGGAACAATGTGCATATCGTCTTTAGAAGTAGCTCTCGATCTGCAGGGAGGGAAAAGCTCATTTTACTGCTGAATTAATGCTGTGTGTCTGACTGTCTTTCTTTCTTGCTTGCTTTCTTCTTCTCCTTTCACTTCAAGTGTGATGACTGTGGTTCTGTGACAGGATTATAACAACACACAGTCATTAGAGAAATTGCTTAGGGACTTATGCATACACATGTATGTACAGGTATCTCTCTCCTCATCTACACACACACAAACACACACACATACACACCTACAGCAACTGTATATGGATTTCAAGTTTCCTATAATATCTTGTCATTTTCCCTTGCACCTGAGGAATTGTTCATGCTTATACAACAATAAGTTGACAGGCAAGACTCGCCGGCGTGTTTTAGGAGGTAATATAGTGAACCTTTTACAATTATGACTTATGCTTCAGAAATCCTATCATAAACGTGTGGCTACTTGATAATACGTTAGACGAAGAGCCTAGCAGGTTCTAAGTAAATACTTCTAATTTAAGGATATGTGACTAGAGCTAGGTCTTTGATCATATGTAGCGGTTATATGTAGCTTGACCCATGTAAACTGTAGGATCAGCATGGTGTTTGCGTGTGTGGTTGGACACATCAGTACTAGTGTGTGTGTGTGTGTGTGTGTGTGAGATGAGTTCCCTTGGGCTGAGAGCTGATGGAGAGTGGCAGGTTACTGCTGCTAGGTGTCAACACCTCTCACACACTCGGTGTTCTGAGGTAACCGGCCGTGAGAGGAGCTTCACACCTGCAGACAGATGTGCAGCAGCACCATCCACACCATGCAGCTAACGCTGGAGATTAACAAACTAAAGCTCGAGGGGCTAATTCTGTAAAAGTTAACAAAATCATTTCAGACCTGAATATCTGGATGCTAGCCAATATCGTGTGTGTTTTTTTTTTTCCCCTTCGCCCTGTTCCCAAATGAATGGCGCCTCTCCTCAGACAGGGCTTTATTGGTGCCAGCGCTGGCAGCTAATGGTCCAGATGATGCCCTGTTCTAGGGGAACATAGATGTTGCAAATAAAATATGGGGCTAATATTGGCCCGGCACTGTTACGTGATTGAAACAACAGGCTGTGGCGAAATCATGATCATTTGTTTTGATGTAAAGAGAATAGAGACGCAGAACTAAGCAGCTTCTGTGCCCTTGCCTGGCGTCCAGCATGTTTTATATGAAATATTTATAAAAGGAAATAAGGATGCGCTGTTACAGATGTTTCATTTCCGGACAATGATATCTTGTATCTAAATACAAACTGTATTTAACTTAAAACAACTGTAATAATAATAATAATACGTAATTTTTATTTATCATGATAATTATTAGTATTATTATTATATAGTATAAATACAACATTGTAATATTTGTTATTCTAACCCAGATTCATTATTATTGTTTATAATTAATTGAAAAATAAATATAAAAAAAATAATTATTATGATCATATTAGTGGTGATGTTAATAATAATAACAATAATAATAATAATAATAATAATAATAATAATAATAGTAATAATAATAATATAGGAACTATATAATCAGTTACATACAATGATTATGTATATTATGTATACACATATATAATCAGTTATGTAAAGGATTTTATATGTTATGAAATAAAAATATATTGGTATTTTCTTCTTTGCGCAATACAATAATTAATACATTTATTTATTTATCTATTTCTTTGTTTATTACAAATTTTAAGTAGATTTTTTTATGGGCGCTATATGTTATAAACTATATACTGTACCAATAAAAAAAAAAAAACAATAAATAAGATTACAAAAAGATAATGATTGATCAATCCTATGAAGTAAGACCAAGTTTAGATCAAGTTTGAAATGTTTTACAAAGATATACAGTGATTTTCTTATCTTGAGCTTTCTTAAGCTTGTATATTTGTATTTAATTAAATGAACAAATCCGTTCCATTCAGTTGTCGTTGTGTCAAAGCAGCTTTACTGAATAAAAAATTTCTGGATAACGTGTAGAACAGGTACTGGAAAAAGTAAAGACTGTATCTATGAGATTGTCCCTGATGAGCAAGTCGAGGGTGACGGTGACAAGGACAAACTCCTTGAGATAGCAACAGGAGGGAGAAACCTTGAGAGGAACCAGACTCAGCAGGAAACCCGTCCTCATTTGGGTGATATCAGATAGTACGACCATAAATCAGTCCATGGCTTATCTTTGTGCTTTGAAGATTTAAAGAAAATCAAACTTTATGTTTAAACTTAAGATATGTGAAAGAATTTAATAATTTGACATTTAAATTTCCTCTGTATTTTGTTGCTTTCATTCTAATTATTATTACTTTAATTGTCCTTTATTGGATTTTTTAAATAGTTTTTTTAAACATCCCAAATTTTGCAATAGAAAATTAATAATTTGCAAAACTATGAGATGTCTATTAATCAGTTGAATAATATTATAATTATTTATAATAAGTCTTCAATAAGGAACATAAGATACATTTGCCTACTGTATATTTAGATTTTTACACGTTCAGATGCAGTGTATGTTAGGAACTGTGTGTGTTTGTGGATGTACATGTGAATTTGTGTGTGTGTGTGTGTGTGTGTGTGTGTGTGTGTNATAAGATACATTTGCCTACTGTATATTTAGATTTTTACACGTTCAGATGCAGTGTATGTTAGGAACTGTGTGTGTGTGTGTGTGTGTGTGTGTGTGTGTGTGTGTGTGTGTGTGTGTGTGTGGGTCAGTGGGTCCATGGGTGTAGGTGTGTGTAATAAGTGAAGGGCATACAGGAGGTGTAAGGTGTAAATGTGTGCACGGGGGGAAATGTGTGTGTTTAATAAAGTGATGAGAGGAGGGGGAAAGGAAATTGCCGTTGGCTCAGAACAGAAGCGCATATCAGCTTGTTTACACATGTTCTCTCTCTCTCTCTCTCTCTTTTACATGCACACTAATACACACTCATATACATGTTGGTGCACAGACTGACAAACACATATGCCCTAAACAAGCATATGCAGGTGTGTTTATCATGTCACCCCCGCCCCCCCCCCCCTCCGTCCTAGAAACAGAGATTCTGTAGGAAGTTCCTGTTTCAGGGATTTCATAAGTCCCTTATTAATTAGACAAACACACTGGAGGTCACAAAAACATGGAACAAAAAATCCCACCGCCTGGAAATACTCATTAACGCGACTCACGTGTGTGTCTGTAAGTGTGTGCACAGGGGTATTAACACATAAGTGTATGGAATGATTACTTTGTACTGTATGTTATAGGTGTATATGTGTAGCTGTGCACGTTGTCATCTTTAATAGTTTTGCCTTTTGAGAATGATGCGGTAGCCCTCGCTACATTTCTACCTAAAAAGAGTGATGCAGCGGAGCTTTAGTATTTTAATCTGTGTGGCTGTCTCGGCTCAAACGGATCAGCTTCCCAAGCTGGAGTTTGCATGCTCACACCATTGTGTAAGTCGTCTCGTAGATTGCTGACTAGCCGGGAGGGAGTATCAGCCATAACTTAAGCCGTAACTTAAGCACGACATGAGCGATAAGCGAGTTGAGACACTTCTTTGTCCTGATTGGTTGGACGTTGGTGGTCCACACTAGATAATTTTGCTACTGTTTATGGATAAAACCTGCCATTAGTCTTTTTTTTTTCAAAGCTTGTAAGGTTTTGGAGACACACACACTTTTCCCTATCAGTGAGAGTGTGTGTGGGGAATGAGACATGTGTTGACAGAAAAAGAATGACTGCAGGTATACAGTATACATGAGGGGACACAAAAATGTACACACTTAAACATGAAAACTATGCGCCTCTCTTCTGACGGTCACATGATAGCATCAACGATGGTGCATCTACAGTCTACTGTCATCTTTAGAGGAAACATAATAATACACATTGCTGCCATAATAATGCCTGCGTGGAGTCAATTGTGGAAGGAGGCTCCAGTGTCAGTGCTTTGTAACTGTTAAGGGATAAAAAAGGAAAAACATAGAATGGAGTTTTGTTTTAATAAATAAAAAAATATTATTAAAGTTTTGTGATATTATGGGACTGAAAGATCTATCGAGGTGCTGTTATAAGAAAATAATCAACATTAAGATGGTAACAAAAAACATCCTATTAGGCCATGTCACACCAACTGGTTGTTGATTATTTTTCAGTAACAGTACTCCCTAATGTATTAACCAAGTTCTGAAGTAGTGTTGCTTTATATGTCCATCCAACCACCCACCCATCCATCCGTCCATCCATCCATTCGTCCATCCATCCATCCACCCACCCATCCATTCGTGCATCCATCCACCCATCCATCCATCCACCCATCCATCCATCCACCCATCCATCCATCCATTAATCCACCCATCCGTTCATCCATCCATTCGTCCATCCATCCATCCACCCATTCGTCCATCCATCCATCCATCCATCCGTCCATCCATCCATCCACCCATCCATCCACCCATCCATCTATCCATCCATCCACCCATTTGTCCATCCATCCATTCGTCCATCCATCTATCCATCCACCCATTCGTCCATCCATCCATCCATCCATCCATCAATCCACCCATTCGTCCACCCATCCATCCACCCATCCGTCCATCCATCTATCCACCCACCCATCCACCCACCCATCCATCCATCCATTCGTCCATCCACCCATCCGTCCATCCATTCGTCCATCCACCCATCCATCCATCCACCCATCCATCCATCCACCCATCCATCCATCCATCTATCCATCCACCCATTCGTCCATCCATCCATCCATCCATCCATCAATCCACCCATTCGTCCACCCATCCATCCACCCATCCGTCCATCCATCTATCCACCCACCCATCCACCCACCCATCCATCCATCCATTCGTCCATCCACCCATCCGTCCATCCATTCGTCCATCCACCCATCCGTCCATCCATCCATCCATCCATCCATCCATTCACCCATTCGTCTAATCCATCCGTCCATCCATCTATCCGTCCGTTATCTATTTTAGGGCAAAAGGCTGAGACACACCCTGGATAGGGTAACAACCCCTCATAGTGCACAAGTGTGAGCACACACACACACACATTCCCACACCAATCATAAGTTACAAACAATTTAGAAATGATAATCAGCCTGCATTGCATGTCACTGCATGTCTTTGGACTGTAGGAGAAAACCAAAGAACCCAGAGGAAACCCACCAAGTGCAGGAAGAACATGAAAAGTCCACACACACACACACACAGGTGAAAGATGAGGTGAGAGTCACACCTCCTAGAAAAATAAACCAGTAGATATGCTACACTGCAGCTATGACAAAATAAATATGTTTAACAAAATCCTGTGCAAGGCCCAAAGCCAAGCCTCCGTCTAGTTATCCCCGCCCCTTTCTGCATCCCTCCTGGCCAATCAAAGCAAAGGTGAAAGTTTGACCGTTTCTATTTCTCTAAGTGTTTCTTCCGACCTCACGAAGACTTTGGAAAGCTGTTCCGAAACATAAATCCGACTTTAGCCGTCCATGGATGCAGAACAGCAAGGCAAGCCGAGCCAAAAAACAATGGCCTCGTTCTCCAGCCAAACCACACAGCAGCCTGGGAAAGGAATGTCACTGTGCAACTCTATCACAGAGCGGCCTAACAGAGACGCTCACGTTCAATGTCCTCGCTTTGTGCGCTGGCTGGAACACTGCACACTTTTGTTCCAGGCAAAGAATAATGTGCTCATACACAGAAACCCAGGTATACAAACACACACACACACACACACACACACACACACACACACACACACACACACACACACACACACAAAACCCTACCTAGCCATGAGGTGAATGTCTCTCCTCGTCTTCTATTTCCTCCCTCCTGGTCCTCGCACTTCAGAGCCTGCCATCTCTCCATCCACCATATGTCCAGCAGTGTGTGTCCTCGATTTTTCACAGGTGTGGGAGTTCATAGGTGGACCTGCTCTCTGGCTGTATCACTCTCTGTTTTTACACTGTACTGTTTGCCACTCACCAGAGTCGTGTCTCGTTTTCATGCATAGTGTAAGCTAATCCCTGGCGTAGGCTTACAGTACGTCCTTGAGTAAAAAACTAACAAAAACACCCTCTCCACATCAGCAGGGGGCAGTAGTCTATATTCAGATATGTATGTATTGCAGTAATTGATACAGTAAAGAGTAGGACACTGTAACAAGTAGGACTGCTTTTGCTGTTTTGTATATACATATATAGTCAGTATTTCTTGATTAAGCAGAAAATAACAAGCAGTGAAGCAGACTTTTCTTTGCTAGCTTTGCTTACGACACCACAAATGAGCGCTGACTAGCATCATAGCAGCAGATCTATGTGAAGTGCTCGACTACTGACCTAGTGCTAGTCTTAATGTGATGATGGTATGAGTAGCTATGTTGATATAATATCAAACTCCAGGGTGTACAGTAGGTGCAACCTTTCTGACTTTCTGAATAGGAATTTTCAAGGTAAGGAAGCTTTTCCATAGCTGAACAGTTAGAAGGTGTTGTATGCAGGAAATCTTTGAGATTAGGAATGACAAGATATGGTGTTTTTCTTCCAATGTGGGGCATTGATTAGCTTTTTCTTCTTTCAAGGTGCTTGAAGGCTTTGACAAAACCAACTCATTTCAAATGCCATAGCAATGACACTCCAGGCCCTATGGAATCTCATGGATATCCTAAATCCATGGTGTCCTACCTTCTGGGTGGAGGACCCCTTTGTAACGTTGCAAGAAGTAACTCCAACTTACGAGGGCTTTTTTTTTTGTTGTCTTTCCTAATTGGAAGTCAGAAATTCCTAGTTATGATACGATTAAAAAACCATACCTACAGAAACCAATGGTAGCACATGGGAGACACACTGTAAGTGGCGTTAGTGTGAATGTATTATGTAAAGTATATCTTCACGTTAAAAGACATTCAAATGCATATTAAACAGAACTTATAATAGTAACTGCAGTGACACTAATAGGAAAGGTGTGAAGCAAGGAATGCAAGTCTGGCCCAACTGACAGTGTTGGCGTATGCTTCAGCTTGGTCAGATATAATCAATCTTTCCTGGTGAAGAGGCCAAAATAAAATGTTTGTCTCACTTCTGCTGGTATTTGTGTCAGATAAATTGCCTACATTGGAGAATTCGAGCATTGCCCTTCTGCCCCATCCACCTGCAACGCCGCTAACGAGAGAGACAGATAGGGAAGTAAAATAGAAAGCGAGAGAGAGAGAGAGAGAGAGAGAGAGAAGGAGGAGGAGGAGAACTGGCCTCGCAGAAAGAAATAGCCTACATAAAAACAGGACTGATGAATATATGCTGCTGGAAAGGACACCAGCGCCAAGAACAGAAGAAGGATTGTGAAAATGCACGTTTTGGCAAATGTGAATAAAAATCATTTGCACAGGCAAGTCATTTGTAATGATAATGATGGTTGTGTTGTGGAAATCTAACAAAGCTAAAGCAAATTAGATATTTGTGTATGTGTGTGCGCGTATTTGTTGAACCATCCCGACTGACACGGAGTGTATTCATTTTCCGTATTGGTATACAGCAGATATCAGAAGAGAGCCAATGCCTGGAAGTCGCAAGCCTGACTGATTGCAGCTGTTGTGCCATTGGCCATGCTGAACGTGCTGAGCGAGATTGCTTTCTCTGAGAAAAAAAAAAAAAAAAAAAGAGTACCAAATCCCTCCAGAGCCGGAGTCCGGCCATAGGCCATAGTGTCTCCTCCAAAGCAGAATCCATTGAGTGAGGACTTTCAATCTAACAGCAGTGAAAAAGTGGAGAGAGAGACAGAGAGAAAGTGGGATGGTGAGTGATAGAGGCCGCAGGTGATGGGGTGCAGCAGATGGATAGCGTATATGCGAGATTGAAATAGTGGCTGATAGGCTGGTGTGGGGGATTGGAATGGAAGAAAGCAAGCCGAGCTAAAGATTGAGATGGAGAAGGTGGCGAGCTGATGGGGAGGGAGCTGGAAATAGAGAGGAAAAGACGATGGATGGATGGAGGAACGGATCAGCGGAAGGCACCCATACTGCATGCTTATGCACTTGCATGGTCGTTTGAAATTGAGCAAATGGCTGGTAATGAGATATCATTCAGTCAGTTGTCTTCATATCACTTGGTCCCTACAAGGATCACGATCAAAGAAGGGCTAACGGGTGCCTATAAGTCAAGCATTATGATGTAACACACTCTTACTATGAGGTTACATGAGGTTAAGGTAGTGTAAAGTATTACGGAGGAGTTATAAAAACAAACTTGAATGAAAGAGTAATTAGGAGCAAAATAAAAAGTGGTCAAAATAAGTAACACCTAAACCGGTGTCTAAACTGGAGTTAATCATAATTTGTATTGTAAAGTCTTTTGTATACTGCACACTATATGAGCAGATAATTAGTTCTCACGAAATTTTACATCATTCCCAAATCATAGACTGAACTGAATGTAATAAAGCAGGGAAAACATCTTGTTTGGAATGTTTTCTTTACTCTGGAAACATCTTCCAAATTCTTCCCACAGTCTCTACGGGTGTGACATGATGGCCGTATGGACCTGTTAGACTTTCTAAAGTGCTCTCGCTCCTCCAGTTTTTTTAAACAGCTTGAGTGGTGTGATCTCGGCTTTGCTCTCTGAGGGGCTCCAGGCTAAGAGATGTGACAGAACTTCTCTCAACCTGCTAATGTCTTGGCCTCTCCTTGTCACTGTGGCCTGTCTGTAAATATATACAGTGATACAAGTGAACTTATATGACCTCGTATTATGTTTAGAGTGATATCATGGGAATTGTGTAATTATGTGACTAATAATCGTGCTCAAGAATGTTATGGAGAAATGAATGAAGGGCGATAAGAATGTAAATATGTACATATGAACCCTGGTCATACATACGCACGTGCTTATACAGTGGAACCTTGGATTACCAAAACACTCGTAAACCAAATCAAATCGTCCCATAAGAAATAATGAAAACTCAAATAATTCGTTCCACAGCCCAAAAAAATAAATACAGAAAAATATTTAATACAAAATATAAAGTAAAAATAAAACAAATTAACCTGCACTTTACCTTTAAAAAAAGTTGAAATAAATCCCAACAGATGAGTGTTTCCGTTTGTGCATTTATTTGTGTGTGTGTGTGTGTGTGTGTGTGTGTGTGGAATTAGCCCCTTCCCTCACCTCATCTTACACAGTAAAACTCTTCCTCCCTCTCCCCACCTCAATTTTTTTTGGGGGGGGGGATTTTTCCCCGATTTTCTCCCTAATTTAGTCGTGTCCAATTCCTCCCCGTCACTAGGGGGCTCCCACATTAAGGCTACTACTACCACTCAGCTGGGAGGGCCGAAGACTATCACGTGTTTCCTCCGAACCACGTGACGCCAGCAGACCGCATCTTTTCGAAGTGCTCGCTCGCGCACCATTGGGGGCGGCGTAACACACTCACACTCGGAGGACTGCGCTATCCGCTCCCTCCGTTGCGCGAGCTCACAGACGCCCCTGACTGGCTGTAGAGCCGTGATTAATTTGGGAGCACTATGTACCTCTCACCCCTCCCCTCTGAGAGAGCTCAGCCAATCAGCTCTCTCTAGACCTCCGGCTGCGAGAGGTTACAGCACCACCCGGGATTTGAACTAGCGATCTTCGGAATGATAGGGCGAGCGCTTTAACCACTGCGCCACTCGGAGGCCCCCACCTCGATTTTTAAGTTTCACAACAAACACACACACAACGGAAACACTGCTTTAACAGGAAAAAAAATAAATCTCTCTAATGACACCTGCATGAGCGCAGACTAACGGAATCACTGCTGTAAAGTAAAAAAAACAAACAAACAAATGAACCAGCACCTTACCTTTGAAAAGAATCGCGACAGAGCAGAGTTTCTGTGTAGAGCAGAGTGTGTGTGTCTGTGTGAAACTGGGGAGGGGGATGTAAAGGCGAGAGAGAGTGTGTGTGTGTGTATGTGTGTGTGTGTGTGTGTGTGTGTGTGTGTGTGTGTGTGTGTGTGTGTGTCGGTGTGTGTGTGTGTTGGTGTCAAAAAACTCAGCACTCGTAAACCAAGACATGCTCGTTTTTCAAGTCAAAATTTATTAAAAATCTTTGCTGGTCTTGTGGAACACTCGTAAAC
>QMIH01000093.1:523040-556289 GCA_003987875.1 Clarias batrachus
GTATATACTGTATATACACTAAATAAAAAATTTAAGAGGAGAATTTCCCCTTAGGTAAAATATGTCAGGAGGCACTGTGACATACAGTAATGGTAGCACTGTGGCCTCACACCCCCACTGTCGAGGGTTCAATTCGCTCCTCGGGTTTGTGTTCATGTTTCCTCCATACCTGGTTGGTTTCCTCCGGGAGCTCAAGTTTTCTCAACCTAATTAAATATTGGATTAGTTTTCATTCTCGTATGTATTACTTAAAACGAAAAGCAACACATTAAACCTATTATACAGTATACTTTATGTGCCATTGTGTTTTTTATTACTGAAAGAAGAAAAAAAATGTAGAAACTCTGCTGGCGTCAGGTAGTCTGCGTTTAATGTCACGGTTTAGAAGCGCTAATGCGCTTTACTGTGATTTACTCATGTACGATTTTCTCCTCTCATATCGTACTGTCTCTCACTCTATCTGTCTCAGTCTTTGTCTCTCTCTTTCTCTCTGACAGAGTGCTTCAGCTATCAGGTATCCATATTTAGTAATTAAGGACGATAAGAGCAGCAAAATGGTGAAATTCTCCAGGCTATATTTTGCGGTTAGCGGTCTGACAGCCTCTGGACTCTTTTGTGTGTGTGTGTGTGTGTGTGTGTGTGTGTGTGTGTGTGTGTGTGTGTGTGTGTGTGTGTGTGTGTGTGTGAGATATGTATAATGGTCAGAATTGCACATAAGACAAGTCAAATGTTTTTTGTTTTTTTCTGTCAATATATATAGCTTTATCACAGTGAATTATGGGAATGTCGTTTCTCCAAGACCATGATGCGTCCCATGAAGTTAAGCCTTTATTTGTCACATATGCATTACCGCACAGTGAAATTCTTTCTTCACATGTCCCAGCTTGGGGTGCTGGGGTTAGAGTGCAGGGTCAGCCATGATACAGGACCCCTGGAGTGGAGGCCATGCTCAAGGGCCCAACAGTGGCAGCTTGGTTGAGCAGAGGCCTGACCTGCTGACCTTCTGATCAGTAACCCAGAACTTTAACCGTCCATGCCATCACTGCCCATAAAGCCTGATTTATGCTTCTGCATCAAATCTAAGCAGTTAGTTGGCAGATGTTTTTGTTTGGTGTACTATGAACAATGGTAATTGAAACCAAGCATTTCTTGTTGGATTTGGATCTAATGGATTTAGAACAACTACTTTATAGAACTACAGCGAACCTTGGATTATGAGCATAATTCGTAATAACACACGTAAACCAAATCATCATTTCCCATAAGAAATAATGAAAACTCAAATTATTTGTTCCACAGCCCCAAAAAATAAATACATAAAAATAATTAATACAATCTATAAAATGAAAATAAAACAAATTAATCTGCACTTTACCTTTAAAAAAAAGTACAAATAAATCCTGACAGATAAGTGTTTCCGTTTGTGCAGACAGAAACACCGTTTTAACAGGAAAAAAAGAAATCTCTCTGAGACTGGCATGAGCGCATACTAACTGAATCACTTTTTAAGTTTCACAACAAACACCACACACACACACACACACACACACACACACACACACACAACGGAAACACCGTTTTAACAGGGGAAAAAAGAAATCTCTCTGACCTGACGTGAGCGCATACTAAGGGAATCACTGCTGTAAAGTAAAAAAAAAACAAAGGAACCAGCACCTTACCTTTGAAAAGAATCGCGACAGAGCTGAGTTTCTGTGTATTTGTGAAGCCGGGGAGGGGGAGAAAAGGCTAAAAAGCGTCTGTGCGTGTGTGTGTGTGTGAGACGAGCAGAGTTCTTGTGTGTTTGCGAAGCCGTGGGGGAGGGATGTGAGAGAGTGACGCTCGGTGTCAAAATAAGAGTCGCATGCATGATACGTGATACTCGGTGCTCATAAACTAATACTTGCTCGGTTTCCCATTAAAAATTTATTCAAAATCTTTGCTCGGTTTGCGGAACACTCGTAAACCTTACTCGTAATCCGAGGTTCCACTGTAGTTGAAAATACTGCAACACAGAAACGACAGGAGACAACGGCCACTAAGTTGCCACTATTGGGCCCTTGAGCAAGGCCCTTAACCATCAAATGCTTAGCTGTAAAGATAAAAAAATGCACGTCAGTCTGCATAAGGGTGTCTGCCAAATGTCGTAATGTAATGTAAATCAAAAGAAGTGGTCAATATGCTGCTCAACTCAATTCCAAAACATAAGCGTAGAAGAAGAAGAAGCCCGAAATGCGATGCTACTGTACCAGGTGCACCAACAGGTGGTGCAGTCTGCATCGTCACAACGTGTAGTTACTGTACATTTCTACAAGTCTACCTACAATGTAGACTTGATGCAGAAGCATAAATCAGTCTTAACAGTACACCAGGCTACACAAAGTGTAAATCCACAACAGTGAAATGGGATAAATACATCAGGAACAGAACAATAATACACAGGACAAAAGATGTCACACAAATGGGCCGTACGGTGTAAAACCCGGTTGGAAGGATAGCAGCAAATTGGATTAGTGTTCCATGAAGCGGCCGTATCCAGTGGTATTGAGTCACGGAGGTGTTTACATAGCCCAGGTGAGCGTTGGGGGTCAAGTAATCCGACTGTCTCGTGGGAGAAATTGTAGTTCAGGCACGGATGCTCCTGTACCTTCTGGCAGATAGCAGAAGAGCAAAGAGTCCATGAGATGTCAGGTGAGAGTCATTTACAATGCCGGAGGCTTTACTCGTTATATCACTGTCAATAGTGAGAAGAAAAAGTCTCTGATGGTCTCACACTTCCACACTCTAGCACACTATGAGTCAGCTATGATCAGGATGCTTCCTATTGTTCAGCTATACAGGGTTGTAGTAATGGGAGGAGGGAGTTTGGCTCTCTGTAGGAAGTGAAGGCACTGCTGGACATTCCTGACTAGGCAGGTGTTTTTCAGAGTCCAGAGAAGCCCTAATTTTGTTTTTAATGTAATTAAATTATGTTGATGTCTTTAAGGAAACAAATGACTTTGGAGGAAAGGTAGGATTTTTGACTAAGGAGAACCATCAGCCTGATTAGTTGGTTATAAGATGTCTAGAGTAAATTAAAAAATCAGGACAAAATTTATATCCAAATACTGTACCTACACTTCAATATGGAGTCGGTCCCCCAGTTGGTTTTGCAGCTACAGTGGAACCTTGGATTACGAGCATAATTCGTTTCGGAAGTGGGCTCGTATTCCAAAACACTCGTGAACCAAATCATCATTTACCATAAGAAATAATGAAAACTCAAATTATTCGTTCCACAGCCCCCAAAAATAAATAAATAAAAATAATTAATACAGTCTATAAAATGAAAATAAAACAAATTAATCTGCACTCTACCTTTAAAAAAACGTACAAATAAATCCTGACAGATAAGTGTTTCTGTTTGTGCGTGCAGTGTCAAAATAAGAGTCGCATGTGTGATACATGATACACGGCGCTCGTAAACTAATACTTGCTCGGTTTCCAAATAGAAATTTATTAAAAATCTTTGCTTGGTTTGCAGAACACTCGTAAACCACGTTACTCGCAATCCGAGGTTCCACTGTATAACAGTTTCCACTCTTCTTGGAAGGTTGTCCACAAGATTTTGTAATGTGTTTTTATGGGAATTTGTGTCCATTCATTCTGTAGAGCATTCATGAGGTAAGACACTGATGTTGGACGAGAAGGTCTGGGTTGCAATCTTCGGTCCAGTTCATCCCAAAGGATGAACCGGAATCTCATCAAACCATGTCTTTATAGTCCTTGCTTTGTGCACTGGGGCTACAGTCATGTTGGAATACCAAACGGCCTTCGTAGCATCGTCAAGGATGTCTTGGTGTGCTGAAGCATTAAGATTATCTTTCACTAGGAATAAGGCGTCTGATTGATTGAAACTTATGGATTCAATAATTAACAGGTTTGGCCAAATACTTTTGTCCATATTTTGTATGTTTCCCCTGATTCAGTATGGAGGTTGATATTCAATGTGTAAATACTGTATACTGTAAATACAAATAATATATACATTTTTTTAATTTCTTTTTCTTTTCTTTAAAGTTTGTGTTACAGTAAGTACAGTATTAAAGTGTATGTGTGTGTTATGCTGTTAAATTGTTACTATTGGTGCAAAATACCCAGTAGAATTTTAAGCAGAATCAGAATTTTCGCCTCTTGGCCTTAGTTGTCAATGGTGCTGAGTGATAAATGATCCTGTGGATTTTCTGAGTGCCTAAAGGAGCGTTTCTCAATCCTTGATATGTCTTTTTCCCTCTCTTTTTCCACATAGTAACTCTCTTTCTAACTAATTTCACACACACACACACACACACACACACACACACACACACACACACACATCTAGAATCTTTCCTTGGGGAAAACAGGAGAGAAAAACATGGACTCTCCATTGATGCCCCCCTGCGGCTACGACCCCCATAGCCGAGTTCGGAGAAGAGTAAAGAGAGGTGTGTGTGTGTGTGTGAGAGAAAGAGAGAGAGAGGGAAACATACACCAGTAGGTCGATAAGAGGACACTGGCAGTAGGGAGCAGTGGAGCGAGCAGTTGTGTGTGTCATTAGCCGGATTGGTAGTGCAGAGTTGGGCTGGCAGTGTGTGTGAAGGCCCTGCTGATTTCCACAGTCCCCTCACAGCAGGAGCACAAAACCGTAACCGCCCTAGACACTGAACACACTGCGGTTCATTTTATATGTATGTATAGTATATCTGTGGGGTGGATTAACGTTTGTCCTCTATTAGCGTATTTCAACCAGACAGCCTCAAACAGTACAGTACCCAATGGTAACCTGCATACGGTTTTTATTTACATGACTGAATTCAGTTGTCCCTTCTGCAGCATGTGGGCGGGGCTTAAAACAGGCAGTGCAGGTCATTGATTGGTCAAATGTACTCATTGCAGCATCACCAGTAATGTAAAGTCATATTGACTGTATAAAATATAAAACAAATGTATATAATACGTTCATCATTTTTTGTTTGATTTTAGTTTATAGTCATACCTTGATAAAGATATTTAATTTATTTTATTTTAGTGTAAATTTGATTTACATTTCCTACCTAGGCTCACCTGGGGGCCAAATTGGGTCAAATCACAAATGTTTAATTTACTATTGTCTGGCCAAAAAAAAAAGTCACACAATAATATTTCATTCGACAGTCGTGAGCATTGAGCACAGCACACACTGTGGTGTCCTGGATTGCCATCAAGGGAAAAAAACTCTATAGATGTGATGTGCTGGTGATTCAGTACATTCAGGTGGTCAGCTGACTTCCTAATGTTGGCAATGAGTCTCGACCTGAGCAAGTGAAGCAACCTCACTGTCTCCAGAGGCTTGTACAGTGGACACTATGCATGATGCTTCATGCGCTTCCCTTCTTACCCTGACACGCCCATCACTCTGGAACAGGCTCAGTCTGGACTCATCAGGTCACATGACCTTTCCATTGCTCCAAACTCCAATATTTATGCTCTTTAGCAAATTAAGTTTTTTTTTTTTCTGATTAGTCTCACTAGCAATTTCTTTCTTATGGACAAACAGCTATTTAGTTTTCCATATCACTTTGTGTGCGTATGGAAATTCTCTCATTTGCACTGTTAAAAATAGCTCTGATTTCTACTGACTATATTTTGTACCACTTTTACCATTTATAATACTTTTATGATGCAATTATTGCAGTCTCCTTCGTTGTTTTCTCGATGCAGGCCCTTCTGAAAAAGCAACTTTTCTTATTTTATTTTGGCCAGGCTGTGTATACGTAAAACCCTGTAGAACTCATCTATAAATGTATCATATACGTACGCAATAATACAGCTCTTGAAAGTCAGAAATAGTGTTTCTGTTGTGTTTTAAATTGGCCAAAGAGTTTCTGTTAAAAGTTCTCTCAAATATTAAAGTATCAGCAATACATTTTACAACAAATAAGCGGCATACTGTAAATAGAAATATTTTGTTAATAATAGATTATATTTACGTTATTAATATAAAACCATGAATACAGTAATGTACATGTTATAGACATGGATATGAACAGAAATGCTGCTTCATAAATAAATTGAATAGATGTACATACTTCTCATGGGGTATGACCCATTTAAAAAAAAATTGGGTGTGTGTTTGTGTGGCTGAATGTTCATTGTGAATTTAAACAATACTGCAAAGAAGAGTGGGCGAAAATTCCTCCATGTGAAGTGACGTGAAGGACCGATGATTGCCAGTTATCACAAACACTCGATTGCAGTTGTTGTCCAGTTATTGAGTTTATAGGGCCAAGTAAGTTTGGACAGGTTTTTCCTTTATGAATGAAACCATTGTTTAGAAACTGCATTGTGTTCTGTATTTACTAGGGTTAACTTTGTGTAATGTTCAAATTTGTTCGATGATTTAAATTATTGAATTTTGACAAAAAAACAACACCTCTTTTTTATGGCACTATATAAAGATCAAAGATTTCTTTTTTTCTAACTATGCACACGAATAACATTCATTCCTGTCGGTATCTGTTTTAATCAGGTATTATAACTAGACTGCTAGGGCATTGCTCAGTGGCTCAGTGGTACGCGTCTCACCTGCAATGCGGATGACCCAGGTTTGATTCCCAGCCAATGCCCAAGCGCCAGCCTCTGGATGCAGTGCCGGTCCCAAGTCTAGATAAAATGCGAAGGTTGCATCAGGAAGGGCAGTAAAACCTGTGCCAAGTTGTGTGCGGATCAAATGGTCCCCTGCGGCGACCCCTCGATGAGAGCAGCCAAAAGACCAATAGAATGAAAATGAGACCACTAGAAACACTGGTGCTGAACTGGTATTTAATTGAAAAAGCTTTGTTTTGGTTTACTCGTTCTGAAAGTTCAGGGAAAGTCGAGGTGCAGGAGAAGAAGGTTAATAGGAAACATTTAATAAATAAGGGCAATCTGTTTACTCAAAGGGATTGCACATTACCGCTGCTATTGTTATTAGTATTATGCGTTCTTCTCTCGGGTTTTGTGTGCTTTCGGTTATTTGTAGTTGTTTTTCTTGTTAGAAACGTTTTTGGGAAAAGGTTAAATGCATATTTTCAGTCTGAAACAATGAATGAAAGCCTTTGGGGAGCATTTAGCATTTTGCAGGTGACCTCACAGTGCAGTCATTTGCTCAAGTTTTATTCATTGTTGACCATGTTAGCTGAAAATTCTATTAAGTACCGTATTCTCTGGCTTTTTTGGGCTGGGGGTCAGTGCACGGAGACGAGCGATTTAAACCCAGCTCACACACGGTACTGTACAGTATCACTAGTCTGCCTTCTGTCCTTTGCGATGTTTGAGTCAAAATCGGTGGATAGATTTTGTTCTTGGCTGCGGTTTCGCGTGACGTTCTGATGGAGCTGTAAGTGAAAAGGTGATGAGGTACCCGAATGAAATCTCTCTCTTTCTGTCTTTCATCTCTCTCAATCACCTTCACTATGCCTTGTGTGTAGTGTAAGGTAGTTTAAATGTAAATTATCGAGAGTGTGTAACACACCAGTGCAATTATGAACACTTTTCTTTATGTCAGCCCTTGGGGAAGAGTTGCTCACTTCTCCTTCAGATCAGAGGCATGCCATCTGGCACCTCATCAGCAGAGCCTTCGATAAAGACGACCTTTAATTTCGGTTATAGACAGGAGTTCAGCGGCAATCATACTAGCGTCCTACTCCATAATCCTCCATGTTTATGAAAGCAGTTTTATTGGGTTTTCCAGCGAAGAGATGCAAAGATAAAAGACCGGGTTTAATTTCGGCTGGATGGAGAAGCGGTGCATTTGATGTGTAACTTATTAGTTTTATGGACCAGTGAAGCACAGTTTCTTTTCTTTCGTTTTTTTTTTTTTTTAATGAACTGCTGATGCAGCAGCGCTTGAACACAGACCATAAACTTAAACTAGAAAACACTTGAGGACACTGGAGTAGTCATATGTTCGGTGACTGACAACTAAAATATTGTTTCAGTGACAAATCCCCGTAGCTCTGGCACAGAACAAATGATTCCAGGCAAGCTTTGGCTTGGTATAAATGCCATTCTGGCTGCATCTGGGTTTTTTAACAACGGGGAAGCAGGAATATATTTCACAGAACCTCCAGTGCTATAATGTAATAGAAATGTAAATCATTTCTAATGCATTATTCTTGAAATCTGTTTAACTGTTTGAGATGGAAAAAATGTGCTGACAGACTCGTCAAAGAGATGAATATCCACCTTGAGTCAAAAGTTTTTGAACAGATGCTATTTTTTTGTAAAGGGGAATGTAGCCGTGTATCGATTCTTCTATCCGTAACTGTTAAGGTTAGAATTTGATTGACGAACCACTAGTTGGCGGCGGAGTGGTTAGCACTGTCGCCATGTACCTCTAGGTTCAGGGTATCATTCCCACCTCGGGGTCTGTGTGCATGGAGTTTGCATGTTCTCCCCGTGCTTGGTGGGTTTCCTCCGGGTACTCCGGTTTCCTCTCACAGTCCAAAGCCATGCAGATTAGGATAATTGGAGTGTGTGTTTGTGTGAGTGTCTTGCTACAGTATAAATTGTCTCCTGGGATAAGCTCCAGGCCCCTGACGACCCTGTATACAGGATAAAGCGGTGTACGGAATGAGTGAGTGATAAGAACCGCTAGTTCTGACTGTTGTGCTTCGCCAGGCGTGCCAATCAGGAGAAAAACAAACACACACACACAGAGTGGAGTGTTGGAACCTTTTCTCGTTTATTCAACGAGAAAAGTCCTACGCCAATGCCCTGAGTATAAACAAAGTCAAAGCGTGGTCCTATCACCGCCTCCCATGCAGGCTGCATCAGGGGCATCCACCTCTACTTCACAGTTCCTGAACCATTCGCATGTTTCTTACACACCCAGTGATCTATAGGAAGTGGTGCTATAAAAGGAATGAGAAGGAATGAATAAAAAAATGATAAAGCATTTAAAAAAAAAAAAAAAGAATGAAACCACATTAAAACCATTCAAATATATGTTTAACTTCTTTAAACTGATTTGAAAATCTTCTTTTGTCCCTCCGGCTGCAGTAAAAATGGCATACACAGACACAATGTGAGTGTAAGAACAGCTGCGATCTTTGAATTAGAACTGAGTAAAATATTGACGTGAAGAAACAATGAAGGTGAGACATGCGCTATTGTTAAGTGTTTAAGTGTGTGTGTGTGTGTGTGTGTGTGTGTGTGTGGCTGTGGGTCCACGAAATCAGAGGTTGAACACAATCCACTTAATGTGCAGAGAAACTGCCTTACCACACAAATAATTGCATTTTCCATCCAGGTCCTGGAGGGACCATGCGAACACTATGCATCCAGCTAACCTGCCTAAATATGGCTCAAGCGGACAAATGTCACAGTTTGTGTGTGTGTGTGTGTGTGTGTGTGTGTGTGTGTATGAGGTGCGTAGTTCTCGAATGAGTCAGCTCTTTAAGTCGACAGTTTTAGGTCCATTCTGAGAGCCAACCTGCATCCATGAGGGTTTTTTGTCCTGTATATACTGTAGATGTCGGCGATGCTTTTACTCTTTAGCGAAATCCGATTAAAATGTTTCCATGGAAACCTCTTTTCAACCTGTTCATTAGCACGATGGTGAGACATGTTTGATTTTGGTATCATATCCCTGCGTGTCCGCATGACGGTGTAATAAATAACACGAAGTGGAATTAAAATTGCAAACGCATCATTTAATAAGGAATTACAGACCGCAGAGTAGTGACCTGATCAGCAGCCGTGATTAGTCCTTGCGCATTCGTAAGCAGGGCAGGATGTCACACATGCTTGAATGTAAAAATGGACAGAAATCCTTGTCTGTTTGGCAGTTTTTTCAAAAAATATCTATCTATCTATATACACAAGGTGTGTTGATGATATAAAATGAAAGTAAATTCACTCCTGTATCTGCCTGTTTAAGCTAGTTAGCCAGCAGCTTGTTAGCAGAGTAGCTACTGTAGCCTACATTATTGGTTTGTTTCAGTTGCTGTGGACGACATCCTGGCAATTCCAAGGTAGGTAGCTAGCAAAGTAGTGACATTTACTACTAGTGTTAATGAACCTAATAGTATCAGGCATTTTTACTCTGAAAAAAATATATATATAATCCTGAGAAATCCTGCTCACCGGCTAGCAGAGAAGCTAGATTAGTTAGTGCTAGTGATACATTATTTTATATTGTATGTTAATATATTTTTTGCTAAGTTTAAACATAATTCAAACTTATAATAGCAAATGTGACAAAAATCCCACTGAATCTGCCTTTAACAAATTTAGCAACTTAGCTACAGTAGCAGCTAGCTAGCAGAGTAGCTGCATTAGCTTACTTATTATTTATCATTATTTATCACTTATTAAGAAAATAATTTAAATGTTTTTTTTTTCATTCTGCTAGATTGATGAAATATTAAGAACTAAATGATTTATAAATGAATCTGGGGCTTAAGAATGCTAAAATGAAGTTTGCTAGCTGAGTGAAGTGAGCTAAGCCAGTGATTTCTAACAGTTGTCATTGTTGTAGGACATTATGGCAGGTTTGTATGCTGTTTAAAAATACAATACTAATAATTTGATATGTTAAGATATATATGTAATGGCCCAATGAACTATCAGCTAGCTAACGGAGTAGCTGAGATAGGTAACATGATAGTTATTTTAATATTCTGTATTGAATATTCTGTGGAGGACATTTCCAGACATGTTTCCAGAGATGTAAAGATCAGAGATGAGATGTACAGTTATAGTACAGTATATAGTATGTAGCTAGTGTATATACAGTACTACATGTGTATTTTTTTTGGTTCCAGTCTACAGAACGTAGGTTCTGATAGAAACATACTGTATGCGCAATATAATAAATTTGATTGATTGACAGTTTGAATGTGAGGATAACTTCACTTATACAGCCACTTAGTGAAGGACCATACCTCAGTTTGTAACAAAAGCAAATAGCAAGAGAAAACCAAATATATTGTTGTGACATGAGTTACTTCACACTATAAGCCTACGAATGTGAAAGTGTGAAGAAGCGTGGAACAGCAGCTATACTTTTATCCAGGCTGCCGAGTTTAAAATTAGCCGCACGGCTTTCGGCCCTGTCTTTGTGTCGCGCCTGAGTTAGCATGCTGGATCGTATGAAGTAGTTGTCTGTTTAGAGGAGATCTATATGAGCAGGCTATGATCTAGGCAGAGAGATAAATGGAGAGAAGAGCAAATAATAGCTCATATTACACCAGTTCATCTCCCTCTGACAAGCAGACTGACACTGGTATGGATGCGACTCTGATTACGCTTTTGATGTCAGAATAAAGAAGACGTTGTACCTGAGAGAGAGAGAGATCTGGCAGGATGGAAACGTCCAAGCGGGACGCTGATGGATTAAGTTCATATGTCATCCATGATGGTCTTTTGTCATCAGTCTTCTGCTTCATTGGAGGCTTCTAAACACTCCCAGGAAAGAGAAGAGTGAGAGATAAAAGGAAATGGTGTGTATATCTGTGTGTGTCCATGCAGCTGTGCTTATTTTCACTTTTTTTGTTGTTGTTTTTGGGTGTCTTATGAAGCAGCTTTTGCAGTCGACCTAATGGTCAGCCTGAGTTTGTTGGTTGTCCAGTGATACTGTGTGGACGATGCTGTTATTTTACTGTCACCACAAAACGGGTAAAGTTAGCTACTAAAGTAGTAACACCTAAAAAATTAAACTTAATCTAAGATTAAATCAACTGAATTAACTGTACACCCAGAAAAAAAGAAACTACTCATGTAAATGAAAAATAAACCCACCAAATCGTATCATTAACATAAATAAATAAATAAATAAATAAATAAATAAATAAAAACTTTAAACTACAAAAATTACTTGAGGGGAAGAAAACTACTAAAACTTAAAATATAAACAGAAAATAACCAAAATATAACCAAAACTTGAACCATAGCTAAAAAATTACAAATAAATAAATAATTAAAAGTTCTAATAAGATTGAAATACATGTCTTAAATTATAAAACTCCCAAAATTAAATGTAAAAATATAAAAACTTTTACTAGAGATGCTAGAACTTAAAATCTACTTAAATTCAAAAATACAATTTGGGTGAAATCTACTACAAAGATGATCATAAAATATGACTCTTGCTAAAAATGAAAACTAAATGTGATAATACAGAAACCTACAGTATATTTCTTTTAGTTTTATCCGACATGGGGTTGTTATAGTGAACAAAAACAAATATAAAATACAAATAATTTGAATAAATAAGAGCAACAAGCTGCAGAACAAAACTTTAACTCTTACGATGACAAAAAGTCCAATAATTAAAAAAGAAAAAAGATCATTTAACTACAACTTGAAACATGGCAGTAAAAAAAATGTAAATAAAAATGCACCAAAATACAAAATGACAAAAACTTTTAACTACAATAATAACTCAAAAAACAAAAGTAAAACCATAAAAACAAACTATTAATATTGAAAAGCAAAACTTAAAGTACAAAACATAATACTAAATAGTATATACTGTAATACTAGTAAACCTAAACCTACAAAAATTACTAATAACAATGAAACGTAGAGTACAAACCATTAAATACTTTAATATTTTTTGTAAAAACTACAAATATTACTAGAACTATCTTAAACTTCAGCAATAAATATTGCCTGCCATGTTTTGTATTTCTGTTTGTCTATATTTCTGTTTGGTTACTAAGTCTTCACTAACAATAACGCTTTATTTATTAATAAGGAATGATGGAATTAACTTTTACTGGCATATAAACATAATATTAAAGCGATTAAATATACTACTCTAAATTCAGCACATCAGCATCGAAATGCTTTGCGTTCTCATGGGGTTTCCTAAAATTTTTCGGTAGTATCTGCATCATTAACCACTTTACTATGTTGCTCCGTCTCCCTGTGGTGCTCATGATACCGAGGACACACACACAAGTCTTGAAAGCAAGACCGCTGCAATTAGACGTGCACCGGGGCTAAGGAATAGAGAGGGGCGCTCGGCTTCCTGAGTGGCTTTCACGCAGCATAATTTGCACTTTGATTCTGTGGGAGGTTTTTTTTTCTACTGTAGGTGATTCGCTCTGTAGCTAAGCTTAGGTTAATGGATCGACTGGAGCGCTGGTGGAGGAACGAGTGATGGGGTTTAGTCAGGGCTTCGTGAGAAGGCAGGGACTGATGAGGGGAGGGAAAGTGTGGAAAAGTAGCTAATGAAATTACACAACTGATTAAACAACAGTTCTCCTAAAAAAAAAAATTAAAAAAAGAAGCCAGGCTAACGATGCAAATGAGGTAGCCGCCTGCCAGATCGCCTTAAGCAGGTGTGCTACGCTAACTGTCGGCTATTAACGCTGGTTTATTGGCCCTTTAAAGCCTCGAAAGTCACCTGAAATAGGAAGAAAATGAGGAGCCATAACTTTTAATTAGATGAGCATGTAGGTGTTCTTAAAAAGCCCATTTGCACAAACCCTGTGCCAAAACACACACACACACACACACACACATATGTTGTTATCTCAGGATTGTTTTCTAACCCTGTTTCAAAGCACTGTTAATCTGCTAGATGATCATGTTTTTGCCAGTTTGCTTCATTTTCCAGCAGTTTCCAGATAAATGAGTAATACTTTTAACAGATGCACAACATTCCTCTTCCTGCTCTACTGCCACACTGATGCTCCGCAGACTAACGGGGATGTCAGTAATACAGCTTTCTATCTGTCTCTGTCTTTGCTGCCTCTCTCTCTCTCTCACACACACATACACACACACACACACACACACACACACACACACACACACACACTCACTTTTTTGACCTGTTTCTCATTCCTCATAACAAGTTGAAAGCCTGTATTTTCTGACTCAGAACTTCACACCTCAAACTCGGCTGTTTACAGGCAGGAAAAAAAGCCTAGAATGTCTTCGGTTAAAATAAAAATTTAAAAACCCTATAATATATATAGTTAGTTCATTATTATGACCTGGTAGATGATTTTAGTTTATTTTTACCATGCTTCATTAAATACATTGAGTAAATGTGCCTAATTGCTCCTACTCTACCATATGAACACAAATGAACTAAAATTATTAAAACATTGCAGAAACTTATTATTATATGTATATATATATTTTTTAATCCAACAATTTTTGAGGTAATATTTACGCAATATCACAAGTAAGGGAGTGCTGTTGTGCTTGAATAACTGAACGGCTGTAAGCTGTGATGTGGCCTTTATACAACAGTTTCACGAACCCCATTTATTATTAACAAATACTAATAAAATATTATGATTTGTTTGTTTATTTAAAGCATATCCTTTCATATGTATATATCCTTTTTGGGATTCTGGCTTGTGTTAGAAGTTAGTTAGCTCTTTAACAAAACACATGCTGGCGATTCGTATACAGTAGTTAAACGTCCCTGTGCTCTTATGACGAAAATATATTACCACTCATGGATTGTCTCCATCCATGATCAGATTACTCTGTTTAGAAGTCAGGGATTTTGTTGGTAAGCATAAACCATTTTCTGTATTTATTTATTTATTTATTTATTTATTTACAATCTATTGGTTCCATATTTGTCAGCAGCCTTCCTCCGAATTAATAATCAGTGTGAAGCTTCCTCTGAAGAAAATAATGATGAACCACATCCTGTAATGTCAGACTACATAGGAAAGTGAATAATTAATAATAATTAATAATAATTAAAGCAATTTTTCTCTTTGCTTAAATAAAGAATATTTTATACAGCAATTGTGGACATACCGTACTGTACTTTCATAAAGGGGGTCAATACTTCTGAATGTACAGTGCTCATGTACAGGATTGATATGATGCTCTGTATATAGCTTACATGATCACACAACCTCTGTTTCGAGCGCACACACACACACACACACACACACACACACACACACCACTGCACTCATATTAAGCCTCTTCCATGAATATTAAAACTCTCCTTCCCAAAAAAGGTGGAATTTAACTACATTTCCAAAGCCGTATTGTTCGTCATAGCAGAAAGATGTGGATTCTCTATCTGCCTCCTGATCTGCATCAGTGCGTCACCTGCCTGTGATTGGCCGACGGAGGAGCGCGTTTGTCCGAAAATGCAGCTTCCGAGCTGTGAAATGGAGCGCGGAGAGATCGGCTTCGCTGATGATATTCATCAGACTGCACAGGGGAGTCGGGGGGGAGTGTGGGGGGCTGAATGGGGATATAGGTTGCCTCCTGGAGATTGAACCAGTCTTCAGGATCAAACCTTCACTAAGTTTGGCCTTTTATGTCTTAATCACATTTAATGCCCGAGCGCACAGCAATGCACCATAAATGCAGCCTATATTAAAGGGCACGCTGTTTAATTCAGACGGAGAAAGATATTAGTCAGGATTTTAGAAAGGTGTCAGGAGCGATTATACTACATTCTTTTATTCGCAAATCTGATTGGACGGTAGTAGTACAGCTGCAAATCAGAGGTTTACATGAACACATTGTCTGATATGTCATCGTTTCTATAGTAACAGCACATTCTTTCAGAAAGACATGTATGCTGGATGCTACTTATAAATTACTAAAAACAATGTGCTGTATTTAAAAAAGAAAAAAAATCATGCTTTATGTAAGAAGATGATGGTAGGAGTCTCCAGTGTAAGGGCTTTGTAAAAGAATTTGATCAAGGAATGGGCAAATAATATATATTATATATATTATATAATATAAAATATATATACAGTGAAACCTCGGATTGCAAGTAACTCGGTTTACAAGTGTTCCGCAAGACGAGCAAAGATTTTTAATGCATTTTGACTTGAAAAACGAGCATGTCTTGGTTTACGAGTGCCAAGTTTTTTGACACCGACACACACACACACACTCTCGCCTTTACACCCCCCTTCCCGGCTTCACACAGACACACACACACTCTGCTCTACACAGAAACTCTGCTCTGTCATGATTCTTTTCAAAGGTAAGGTGCTGGTTCATTTATCTGTTGGCATTTTTTAAAAACTTTTTTAAAAGCTAAAGTGCAGGTTAATTTGTTTTATTTTTACTTTATATATTGTCTTAATTATTTTTCTGTATTATTTTTTTAGGCTGTGGAATGAATTATTTGGGTTTTCATTATTTCTTATGGGAAGGTTTGATTTGGTTTACAAGTGTTTTGGAATACGAGCTTGCTTCTGGAACGAATTATGCTTGTAATCCAAGGTTCCACTGTATATATATATATATATATGTCGCCTTGCACCTCCAGGGTCTGGGTTCTATTCCCACCTCTGGGTCTGTGTGCATGGAGTGTGCATGAGTCACCCAGTCCAAAGAAATGCAGATTTAGGCTAATTATGTGTGTGCCCTCTGATGGATTGCCACCCCGTTCATAGTGTACCCCGCCCCGTGCCCTGGGATATCTCCATGCTCCCCCGCAACCCTGTACACAGGACAAAGCGGTATAGACGATGAGTGCGTGAGTGAGATTGACTCCCTGAATTGACCTACTGTTTACTGCATCACTATCCACTCTGTTTAGTGGATCCCTGAACTAAATCACTGTTTAGTGCTTTGAATTATTGTTTTGTGAATCACTGAATCAAATATCTGTGCAGCGGATCGTGGACTGAATTGCTTATTGTTTATTGTATACAGCGCTGTTTACTGAATCACCAGATCAAGTGGCTGTTTTTTGGATCACTGAATAGTATCTCTGTTTATTGTAGGGAATCAAATTCTTGTTTAGTGCATTATAGTGGGTCACTGTTTATTGAATCACTGAATCAAGTGGATGTTTTAGTGGATCACAGAATCAATTCAAAGTTTTTAGTGCCCCCATTGAGTCAAATAGCTGTTTTAAAAATGAGAGTCAATGAGGTGAATCACTGTTTAGTGGTTCCCAGAACTGAGTTGCTGTTTAGGGAATTGAATTGATTCACTGAATCAAATCGCTATTTAATGGATTACTTATCCAATCAATCAATCAATCAATCAATCAATCAATCTTTGTTTACTGGCTCACTTAAATAAATCATTGTTGAGTGTATTAAATCTAATCTTTGTTTAATGATTCACTGAATCAAATAAACATGTAGTGGATCACTGAAATACATCTCTGTACAGTATAGTAGATCACTGAACTGAATCATTGTTTAGTGCATTGAGTCAAATTACTGTTAATAAAATTTAGTGTTTCCCCTGAATCAAATAGAATTTTTTTTTTCTGAATAAAACACTTAGTTTAGTGGATCACTGTATTAAAACACTGTAGAGTGGATTACTGAACTGAATCAGCATTTGCGTTGTTGAATTGAATTCCTTAAATCAACTCACTGTGTATTGGATCATGGAATTGAATCTCTGTTAATGTAGAGAATTGAATCAAATCAGTCTAGATTTACAAAATTCCCAGTCCAGAGATCCGCTCATTTAATAATCACTTTTATTTATTGCCTTAGAGTGCTGGAAATGCAGTGTAGAGTATACAGTATACAAGTTCATTTTGAATGAATAAGACGGCATGAGATAGTAGTCAGTAATATCCTTTAGTGATATTGTAAAAAAAAAAAAAAATTAATATACAACTAAGAGCGACAGCGCTAGTCATCTTCTTCATTCCTGATCATCAGTCAAACGTCCAGCCGAGTCCAGATGTTTAATATTTCCAAGTTCAGTTTGATCAGGTCTAATTTCCGTATAACACGGCAATGATTTGGCTCGATATTGTAGATCATGGCAAGCACCCAAAAAGAGCGGATGAATGTAAATTGGAGCTGATGATGATGAACGGTTACTGCTTTATCATAACCAAACTCCAATTCCGTGAATGCATATGAGGCAGGTGGGTCACGCGCTCGTGTTGTTAACACGAGAATTTTAGTCTCAGCACTAGTAATTACTGAACGCTGACAGAAAGCGGTTAGATCTTCCCTGTTCCTGCACTGACAGATTCAAAACTATGCAAAGCCCTCTGCGATTCGGGTGCACTGTGGGGAGCGCCGTGTTTGACTCTCAGATTCACTTCTACTGTAAGTAGCAGACAGGAAATCTCTCGTGTTCTCAGGCTGACACGTGATTGACAACAGTCATTGACCGCTGACGGGCTATTAATCAAAAGCATGACGAAAGCCGGAGGCTCTAAGCTCTCACCCCGGAGACAACGATGACACAGGGGCCTGTCCCTCCCGGGTTATTACATCTATATTCCAGTCTTTCTCTTACACCTCGCGCTTGATCCTGCAGGAGAATGACTCGGCCGAATCCTGGCACGTTTTGCAGCTTAACCAGCTAAAATCAGTGTGATGAGTGCTAATGTCCATTACACGTCCGCACGCTCATCATCTCACATCGTCACCGGAGTGTTTTTTGTTTCCGTCTGACTGGTGTGAGAAGACTGGTCACTGTCACCCCGACACGATTTGGGTAGAATAATACAGTACAGCAACTCGTTCATCTTAACCTTCTTGCCCATGTCTCCACTTCCACTTCCACGTCTTCCTTTCTCATCATCATCTACTGTATTTTATGTCTAATCACATTTAACTCATACTGGACTTGTCAACCAAAACTCTTATAAATAAATCGCTTCCTGCAGTATTTATTCCAAGTCCTTTTCATTTCATGTGTTTTCTTGGTTCCTCATTGGTTTCCTCCCTTGAAACCTCTCAGCTGAGGAAAAAAATTACAAACCCTTTGAAGGTTTTAAATGAATATTGTGCATTCTTAAAGAAAAGGATGGTCCAGTATAGGTCTTACAGTACACCAAACCCTGTCTGGTAGATTAACACACTGTTTCTGGGATCTATAGACGATCTTGAATGGTTTCTCCAGAAAGACCAGCCGAAGCATGCTTCAAAGTTCTACAGTAACAATCTACACTCCTGGAGGAGGCTTTCTAAATGGTTCCTCCTCGAAGCTCTTTCATTAAGAACGTTGTTGTCAGGTTCCACATGGAACTTTTTTCAGGATTTAACTTTTTAGAAAAAAAAAAAGCCAAAAAACTATTTAAAGTTATAAATAATGCTTTAATGTACTCTTTTAGAGAAAGCCATTCATCAATGGTTCATTATCTTTCCATTAGACTTCATACAGAAGTTGGTGTGATAAGGGAATGTTCAAGATGAAAAATAGAGTTCTCCACCTAGATTTCATGTAAACTGTTAGGGTTCTTTAAGGGTTCCTTGCCTGGATCAGACTCCTTAGCTTCATCAAGTTTTCTAAAAGGTTTTAATTCTAACTCTTTCTAACACCCTGTTGTTCTACAAAGAACTTCCAATGGTTTATTCCAGAAGACGAGCTGTTTATTCCAAGCAAGAGTTTGAAAGTAAGAGAAAATGGTTCTTCACATATTGTTTCGGTTGTTAGGAGTACGAGTCTTATTCTGAAGCCTCTCTGATGAAGAAACGCTCTTGAAGGGGTTTTTTTGTGTGTTGTTAAAAGTTCATTGCTGTCTGCAGAGATTTATTTGGAATTCTGTCTGATCTGGAAATGTTTTGTTGTTGGGTTCTACACAACCTTTCAAGTGTTTCCCCAAAGAAATGTAGCAAATAATTTTTTTTTTGTGTGTGTATGGATCTAAATATCCGTGTATAGTATTATGGGAAGTGTATCTTTCAGTGTTCCTGAATGGACAAGAACACATTGTTGTTCCTCAAAGAACATTTTCCACAGATAAACAAGATTTAGGGTAAATAATAATAATAATAATAATAATAATAATAGTAATAATAATGATTCAGCTGCTTGTCACTTGTTATTTACAGCACAGTGAAATGAAGCTGGGGTCAGAGCACAGGGTCAGTCAGAATACAGCGCCCCCTGGAGCAGATTAGGATAAGGTGATGTGCTCAAACAGCCTGGCGGTGCTGCGGCCTGAACCCCCGACCTTCTGATCAGCGCCATCTTGAATAACATAATGACTATCAATGTCCATTCTTAATGAAAAATGGTTCTTCAGGGGCTTTTTTGATTTTCAGATGATCTCGGTTTATTGCAGCATTTAAGCTGGAACCCCTTCATGTTGAGGAAATGCTCTGTGTTCTGTGTTCAACGAACGCTCAAGTGCTTAGAAATACAACCCACAATACACACCGAACCCACCGGATCCATTGATTTCTTCGGATTTTCAATCTCACCTGCGCTTCACTGACTGCCTCTCTCTCTCTCTCTCTCTCTCCATCGTTCCGCCTCTCTTCCAGCTCACTCGTGTTCCAGTGGAGGCTTGTGAGCAGTATTCATCCTGCAGCGAGTGTCTGGGCTCCGGGGATCCTCACTGCGGCTGGTGTGTGCTGCACAGCATGTAAGTACTTCCTGTTTACACCCCATTCATTCAGCCAGCATTAAAGTCAAATGAAATGCACATTACACATTTCCATAAACCATAACCGTTAAATAAATTACAAAGTTATATATTAGAGCATACAATGGTCACAAACAGTCATAGCTGCAAATGTTGGAATGCATTAGAGCGCGCGCTGTTAAGGGGTTGAATCAGGCTGAGGAAATAAAACAAACACACACACACACACACAGAGTCAGGCTGTCCCTTTCCTCATCACAGAGAGATGAGTTAGAAGCGCCGGGCCCTCGGGGGGTCTGGCACATTTCCCACTTCACCATAAATTGAATTGGATTCTCATCATCTTGTGAAGGCCCTGGAGGTGTGTATGTGTCTGTGTGTGCGTGTGTGTGTCTTCAGGGGGATGTGCAGCTTTTTTTCAAATCTTCACGCCAATACACACATTTTATTTATTTATTTATTTATTTATTTATTTATTTATGTATTTTATACTAAAACCTTCCTTACACGCACAAACGCCTGTGAAGGTCGCAGCGTAGAGAACGGAAACGCGACAGAGTGACCAAGGCGACGAAGGAGATCCTTGAGAACACTTCAGGTAGCAGTTTAGATCTCGAGACCGATCGGTTCTGAATACAAATGGACCAGCTTGCAGTAATAATAGATTCTTGGTAGGTTCCAGACAAACGTTTGGACACACCTTCCCAACAACACCAATAAAAGGCTAGTTGTTATTTTAAGACATGAAGGTCAGCTGTTCTGGAAACTGTCTCTCATGAAGATCTTAGGAATGAATTGCTTGTAGTGTCCAACGAGCCTCGATACGAACACTGGAAGCTTCTACACACCATCACATACAACACGCATTATTGAGTCTGAATGGCCTCTCTGATCTATTCACAGTATAGACAGAGTATTTAGGTTTTGAGCCAAACGCCTTGTGTCATGTACATCTGTTACATGAAAGAACAAAGGTAATTAACATGTTCCGGGAGAACAAAGAGAGACAGAAAGTTGCATGAATATCCGTACAGACACGGACTGCAGGAAGTATTACCATATTAGGGATGAAGAAGCGCTTGAAAGGATTTGATGCTGTCTGGGAGAAGTCTCAGAAAAACACTCACACTTTAAAAAAAAAATAATAATAATAATAATAATAAAAAGTGTACGACAGTGATCTCCGCTAACAGCCTTTTGGGAGAATGAAAAAATCGTTTTTCCAGTTCATTTCCTGAGATGTGGCTTGTAGAGGCCCAAACACCTTACTAATAGACTTGATGTCAGTTGTCCTATAATTTGTCATTCATCTGTAAATAATAATCATAATAATAACTGTAATAGATTTAGAATTGGTCTTCAATGCACTGGGGTATTTTATCAGGAAAGAGTGCAGTTACAGTATGAGAGCAGGGTGAGTGTTTTTTTTTTTTTTTTAAGAGTTTAATGAAGTCCTGAAAAGAGGGGGAAAGCGAGAGAGAGAGAGAGAGAGAGAGAGAGAAAGATGCTGATTCTGTCGTCTGTGCTCTCATAGGACAGATGAAAGCATTAGTGGGCACAGGAATGGACTTTTGGCTCCCAGGTTGGCCAAGTTCGGAGACACTTAAAAAGTTGTTCTCTCTCTCTCTCTCTCTCTCTCTCTCTCTCTCTCTCTGTCTCCCTCCCTCTGTCTCTCTCACTCTCTCTCTCTCTCTCACACACACTTTCTCTCTCTCTCTCTCTCTCTCACACACTTTCTCACTATCTCTCTCTCACTCTCTCATTTTTTTGTTGTTCAGTGCATTAGCAGAGAAAGGTGAGACTGGGAGCTTAAATAGCATGTCTGTGTTCCAGTCCTCCAGAGACTCTCAGACCTCTCGGTAACATTCCTCTACCCCGCTGCCCGCACCACACCGACCGAGACGCTCCTCCTCTAGTGGGCAGAGTTACAGCTTTGATCCCTGTTTGAATACAGACGCAGAGCCTTTTTATTTCTCAGGCTATTTATAGATATTTTGTAGAGTGGGATCAGACGTAAATCCAGCCTACCTCTCCCCAGGAAATAAACCTGTGACTTTGTGGTGTTCTGATACGAATTGAAATGAATACAAGTAGCATTTTAGTCTTATAGTATTGTATTGCATTGTATTGTATTGTATTGTATTGTATTGTCACTGCTTTACCTTTCAGATTGAGTGCAAATTTTAAACATCATCATAAATCAGATATGAGGTGCACATCACTTTTTTTTTTGTCTTATTATTTTCTGAGCTCCAAACAGCCTGGTAGGGAAATGACTGTTCATGACTACTACTGTATTTTGAGTAAGTAACATCAGGAGCTTACTTCTTTCATGTCTGATTTATTACAGTACATGTCATTCTAAATATTAAGAGTTATTGTTTAATTACTTAAAAATGTATCCACAATACTCGACATATACATTAATTCTCATTGTTAATCATGTAAATGTAGGTAATCTGTTCCAGCTATGCAAAATATTACCGATATCACCTATTTCCAATAATGTAATCAGCTTATGTTTGTGCATATAAAAACATTTAAAACATTTAGAAAAGACATGTTAATGAAGTAAAATTTGGAATTAATCGACATTAAACCTCACTTAACAATAATTTATGATATTGAGCCACTTAAGATGAGATAAGATCAGATAAGATCAGATAAGATCAGATGAGATAGGATGAGATAAGATGGGATAGGATGAGATAAGATAAGATGAGATAGTATGATAAGTATGATGAGATAAGATAAGATTAGATAGGATGAGATAAGATGAGATAAGATGAGATAAGATGAGATAGGATGGGATAGGATGAGATCAGATAAGATGAGAAGATAAGATGAGATAGTATGATAAGTATGATGAGATAAGATAAGATTAGATAGGATGAGATAAGATGAGATAGTATGATAAGTATGATGAGATAAGATGAGATAAGATAAGATGAGATAAGATAGGATGAGATGAGATAAGATGAGATACATCTTGCAGTTCTACTTCAGCACAAACTAAAACATACACGAATACTGATCTATTATATTATTCTAAAGATTATTTATTGATTACTTAAAACGGCTTATTGGCGGCAAATTGTGGTGCAGTAAGAGGAAAAGAAAACTTCATAATCTGCTTCACTACAATACCATATTAGCATGTCTTGAGTTGTTTTATTCCTTACACACCTTCATGATTTTCAGCCAAATATAGTTTTGACTTCCCATCTTTGCGTCTCAGGAGTGTGGATTTGGTAACTGGTTATATTGAGCCACTGAAGATGAGATGAGATGAGATGAGATGAGTTCTGCAGCAGCACAGACTAAAACCTACACAAGTACTTATGGGGAAACCAAAAAAAAAAAGTACTATTTATAAAGGCACTCATACAGGGAGTGAGTATACTGTATCTTGAGAAGACATTGGTGCAAATATTGCACCTACAATACAGTGTGTGAGATTATGCAGCAGCTAAAGATTCGTTACCTTTTTGTAACTTACTGTACTTACACCAGCTACCGCTCTTCCTTCACGCCACGGTGGTCTGTGATTTAACTCACATGAGGCGATTATCTAAACAGAAGTCATTGATCGTTTCCCGCCGAGGGGACTTCTGGACGTCGTCCACGCTGACGTACTGAGGGAGCGTGGCCCTAATGACCTGGCTGTACTTCAAAGAAAAGAGCTAATTGGCAGCTACAGAGCAAACTGTCCAGAGAGAGAGAGATAGAGAGAGATAGATATATATATCAGATCTTTTTCTGTCCCAGCTTTCAGGCTTTTCCTGAAGTGAGGGGGAAAAAGCAGCTGAAAGGACAAAAGCGTGCCCAGTTTGGCTGTTAGCCTCAAGGAGATGGGTGGTCCTTGACATAACATGTCTTTATGGTGGAATAGAGTGTAGTCACGCAAGCTGGAGACGAATCACGAATCACGCGCCCTCCTGAATCCCTGCAGCTGGAACCACCATCGCCTGTTTCAGTCTCTTGCATTTTGCACCGTATATATATATATATATCTCAGGTTTGACCTGTTTAGTCACTTGCTAGAATTTTGCTGTTGGTTTTCTTGCGTTTATTTTTAGCTAAGTCTTGACACTCCACTCTTACTTTCTCTTACTGTCTCACTTCTGCTTGCTCGTTCCCCGAGGTGTTTCTGGTAAAAACTGCCAACTCAGAGCCGCTCGGGCCAAGTGATCTCCCCAGGAGTTTACCTTTCACCACTCCACTCTAACCAGGTCTCAGATAGGGACAACCAGGACCAGTTGGTATGGATGTTTAAAAAAAAAAAACAGATTTCTTCCACTCATTTTGGATTTTTTTTCTCGTCCACGTGAGCTGGCTGTGGCGTGATGTTTTCAGTTATCCAAAAAATTTTTAGATTTTCACGAAATTTCATCACTTGTGCTTCTACTGTTTTCAAAGCACACTGCTCATCATGTACTGTATGCATACGGTAACGTTCAGAGCCGTGAAAATAATCACAAACGTTTTATAAATAGTATAATAATAAAACATTTTTCATTCAGTTTGCACTTCGGTGCATGTGAGGGCGTCAATTTGAGTCATCGTGTTGCCGTTGCCGTATTGTTGTTACTTCAGTACCTTGTGGTCTGTAATTTTCTATTTAACAATGTGTTGGCCATTAAAGCGTGCGTTTTCTTTTCCTGTTTAATGATTCCAACCATATTTCTGCATTGCATCTTTACCGTTTGACAAGCATCAAAGTCATCAAACTCAAGTTCAAGTCAAACTGGGACTTTTGATTGTGCAGAATAACAGAACAGTTATGAGTGTTAAAAACTCCCTTTATGTCTATATATAATCCCCTGCGGCACTTATGCACTTAACCCAGCAATTCTCTAGTGCTTGGACATCAATGTTTTCTTCATGATCAGACTGCCTGCGTCACGTCCGAAATGCCGGCCTCCCAGGAACTCCTTTAATGGCTCAAACGTGTGGAAATGTCTTGGAGTGAGGTCAGGATTGTATGGGGTTGTGGCACTAAACTCTCAACCGAATTTCTGTAATGTGCAAGTGGTTTTGGTCAGTCGTTTTTCCTCATGAAAAGGGGAATCATGGATCAGGCATTCCACTTGCTGTGACTGTCATGGCAACCACGTGCTGATGTTCCCATGCATGCACAGGGAATCCGCACGCTCTGAACAATAATGCAGCATGCAGCGAGCATTTTCAATTATGACAGAAAAGAGATTAAAGAACAAAAAACCTTTCTGCTTCTGTGACAGTTGCTTTTTTTTTTTCCCATGTTGGCCTGTAGGCAGGATGCAAGCTTTTTCATTCGATGTGTACTGTACAGTATATACTTCTCAGTAACCAAGATGTGTTTTTTATTTTGTATTATTAAATAAAAATAAAAGGAAGAACAGAGGAGAGTTTTATATAATGTAAGCTAACCTGTTGTTTGTAGTCGCTTTAATATTGTAGCTCTACGTCAGTAGAATATATGACGTCACTCTTTAATGATCATTTATAAAAATCTGTCCGGTTGGAGTTTGACGTCGTCTATGGGGGATAAAATTTGTTTTTGTTGCGTCATTTTGCGTCAAAGACACGCAGGTTACAGGATGTTAACTGGCACTTCCATATGTTGGAAGATAATCAACTTCAGTGTGGTCACGCCGTCATGTCATTGTTAATCATCTTCATCTAACATATGCAAATTATAAACTTGCATAACAAATCAATATACTGATATGTCATGTCATGTCATGTCATGTTAAACGTTATGCTTTATATGTAACGTTTTGTGACGTCATGTTTGATGTTAGGTGTTACGCTTTGTTATGGCGCGTCATGTCGTGTCATGTAATGTCATGTCATGTTATGTTATGCTATTTCATATCATATACGGTTATATCATTTCATGTTATGTCACATCATGTTTTGTTTAGTTATGTTCTGTTTAGTTATGTAATTCATTTGTTTTATGTCATGCCATGTGTTATACTGTCATGACATGTTCTTAATTAGCTACTATATAAGATGCAATGATATTTAACGTCATAGTTTGTTATATCATTTCATGTTATGTCATGTCTTGTCACATTATGCTAGGTGTTGTGTCTTATATGGTATATGTGTTCCTATTAATAATTTCCTCATGTTATTTGTTGCATGTCATGTCGTGTTTACTTTTGACATGACACTTTTATGTTAGAGGTTTTACGTCATGTGTTATGTCATGTCATATACGGTATACACCTTATGTCATGTTGTGTTGTGTTATAATCAACCTGTTATTAGTCAGCTGATTATTTTCCATCTAACAACACACCCCCAAGTGGTTTATTCCTGACATAACGACCTGCTACACATCTGCAGTGCTTATAGCATTTTCATGATAATGTCGTGACACACTTACCAAACACTCATTAGTTTGTTTATACCAGAAGTGCATGAGCTGCAAAGTTACAGTACGAAAGTCTTCTGCAAAGGCAGCTTGTGAATTGTTATAACACAAGCTTACAGCATGTCATCTGACTCGCGTGTAATTAAACAAGGTGTTTTTGTTAGTTACATCTGATTGCATTTTCTATGAGCCAGAAAAACACAAATGTGTAAGCTCCGTGTGGTGATTAAAAGAGAAGAAGGCGATGAAGGACAATATCCGCCCGTGCTCTATGAACGCTTTAATATTGGCATTTTGAAATGCTGCGGTATTTTCCTTCATCGCCAGGTCAGTGGCGCGACCTCGTCTGGCCTGCTAATGCAGGACGCGCTAATGACTGCATTTAGAAATCAACTACACGTTGGATTGTTTTGTATAATATAACGCGTATCCACATCCTTGTACCGTATGTGTATGTTTTTTTTTTTTTCACTTTTAAACGAAACCCACGCACACAAAACACTGATTATGAAATGCGAGAGGTGAAAGTGGTGCCGAAGCCGTAGCTACAGCAGATCTCTGATCTATCTTTTTCAGTTTATTCTAATCAGATTCACAAAATCGCAAAACATCTCCACCGTAGCCGTACCAAGAGCTTTTGCGGCGTATTCATATTCATGAAGCCTCTCAGGTTAGAGGCCACGGATTCCTGTAAACAGAAGCTCATCAGGGTTAGCCTGTGTGTAATAACGTCTGATGGTTATCTTGCGCTGTGTTTGCCTCGAAGCCTCATCAATGTCCTCTTCACACCACACAGAACAGGAAGATAACATCGGTACTCCCGCGAGGGACGCACAAAGGCCCGACTTAGCGCCAAGTCCAGCCCCGGCGCATGGCCGCGTTTCCTCGCTATCAATCGCGGCTTTGTCTGCGTCACTACGAGCGAACAACGAGAAACTGTCTTTAGCTATTTCTATCTCTTCCTCCCTTTCTTTCGGTCTGTCTCTCGGTCTCTATGGCTTTTATTTTCATTCAGAAAAGTGATGTACGGGTGTGCCATGTGGCAATATATCATTGTTGTCTTTCCTCCTCTGCTCGCTGACCTTTCTCGAAAAAAAGCAATGACAGCGTGCCGTACACTGCTAATAGTTTATTTGGGGGAGAAAAAAAATTGTGAATCTTTTTTTTTGTACAGAGAAGATCTCTAGAGAGAAGATTATTTCAAACGGAAAGTTATCTTTGAAATCTAGATGTTATAATATGGCTTGTATGTAAAGGTTATTTAACTTCAATTTAATTCAACTTAATAGTTTCAATCAAAAAATGGCAGAACAAACTATTAATTGATAATTAATTGTGCTAATTAATTATTAAATGTATTAGACAATCTGTTTAGGTGGCTTAGTGGTTAGCACTGTCGCCTTGCACCTCCAGGGTCCGGGTTCGAGTCCCGCCTTGGCGTCTGTGTGCATGGAGTTTGCATGTTCTGCCCCATGTTTGGTGGGTTTCCTCCTGGTACTCCGGTTTTCTCCCACAATCCAAAAACATGCAGATTAGGCTAATTGGCGTTCCCAAATCGCCCGAACTGTGTCAATGAGTGTCTGAATGTTGACCAAAAGTCCTACCCTGATTGTAAAAATGGGAATAAATATGGATCACCCTTGGCCTCCATGTTCCTTAGTTGGACTACAGAGGTTCCTAGATGGATGGATGGACAATCTATTCAGATAAAACATGCCTTTGAGCTAAACAAACATCCAAGGTTTAAGTTTAGACCATCCATCCACCCATCCATCCATGTATAATCTATACTGCATATACTGTGTAGGTTCATGGGGGGCCTGGTGCCAATTCCAGTCCACTTAGGGCACAAGACAGGGTACACCTTGGATAGGGTGCCAACCCAAAAAGCACAAACACACACACTATAGGCAATATATAAACTTTTCTAAACTGTGGGAGGAAATCAGAGAACCTGAAGGAAACCCACCAAGCATTGGTGAGATTCGAACCCCTACCCATGGAGTTGTGAGACAACTGCGTCACCTACGCTTAGACCATTATTAACAAATGAAATAATTCCTATAGGAGGGGTAAATAGTTCTGTTATCCAAAATTTGTATTGGTATTGAGGCATTCAGAAAGGTCTACAGTGTGAGGGGCAACATTCTCTACTCTTGGTCATCTTTACATTCTTGTTTGGGCCAGGTATTAAACAAGCCAATTAGACGCCCCCCCAGTGTGACATCATATAAGAAGATCCCCTCCCCCGGCTTGTTGCTCATCTCTTCTGTTCTCTGGAAGGGGCGTGGCTCAGAAGTAGCTCATTTACATACTGTAGTCACTGAAATGGTGCGTTTGGTGGAGAAGTGAAACAAAGTGATGTTGAAGTATTAAAAAATGCAGTATCTGAGGGGGATTTAATCTGGAGCCCGGGATAGCTTAGTGGTTAATGCATTGATTTACTGATCAGAAGGTCCTTGGTTCAAACCCCACCGCCACTGTTGGGCCCTTGAGCAAAGCCCTTAACTCTTGACTGCTGTGGATGAGATGTGGATAAGAGTGTCTTCAAAATGCTGTAATGTGTAATGTAATGTAACAAACACACACACACACACACACTTTGGGAGGAGCTCTGAGAGCCTGTCCACACGGAGACGCGTTTCGCTGTATACGTATAAATTTTTTATCGTATTGGCGTTTCATCCACACGGATCCGGCGTTTTAGGAGACTGAAACCGCTATTTTTTGAAACCGGGTCCCAAGGTGGATAAATCTGAAAACGCCACCCTTGCGTTTTCGTGTGTACAGCCAATCCGTATATTTTGTGAAACGATGATGTCATGCGCATGCTCAAAGTCTTCTTCTCTGTGTATAGTGTACCTCTATGGCAGAATTACAGCGCCTGGTCTGGCATATATATATATATACTACACCGTTTTCAGTGGTTTCGTGTGTACGCTGATATTTCTTGAGACGACACCGAACGAGGAAAAAAAAATGATCGGATAGGGAACGCACTGACTTCGTGTGGACGGAGCCTGAGACTTGCCTTAGCTTGTTTTAGAATTAGTGAATTATGGGACCTTTAAATGCTCTAAAAGATCAGGGTCCGTATTCACACAGCTTCTTAGAATTCTCTCCTATCTTAGCGTAAAAAACTCCTAGCTGGGAGTCCTAAACTAAAAGTGATTTAGGAAACTTCTCAGAGCAACTTCTCAGGTACAAAAACCTCTATTTTAGTGAGGAGGTGTGGTCGACCCGGCTGCTAGGGATGACGCAGCAGTTCAAGGACTGTGATTTTGTCCTCTGCTATAGAAAATCTTAAGCCTCTTAAAAGTCCTCCTCTCTACTCTTAACAATTAGGAGCTGTTTTTAGGGCTAAGATGTTTCTTGAATCTTTCTTTTTTTTATCTTTCCTAAGATTTAGTCCTAAGTGTAAGGGAAAATTCTAAGATTTTTTTTTTTTTTTTTTTAGAATTTGGTCACTAGGAGCAACTTTTAGGCTTAAGAAGGCTTTGTGAATACGGGCCCTGGAGGTGATGGAAATAATTCCGTTGTAATGAAATTGTAACTCATCAAAAACAAAACAAATGAATTCGTGAAGGTGATTAACTTGGATATAAACATGTAGCACCGCGCGCACACACAAAACAAGAATGCAAATGAGTATTGAGCTAGTGGATGTCGAGAGAGTTGTATTAGGAATGAATTTGAAACAGGTTTCGTATGTACTGCAGAGCTGATCCGTAGGCGATTTAAAAGCGCCTGACCAATAACCGTCATGGATTACAATTCAGGATAATTCATCGTCCTCCAGCGAAGTTGGGAAACATGAGACAGGACCATTAACACCGTGCATCTGTGTGTGTGTGTGTGTGTGTGTGTGAGTCTGTAAAGATTTGAGCCTCCAGTTATTCATAAAGAGAAATAGATCTGTATCCAAAGCAAGAAAAAGAGAAAGTGTGTCTGTCTGTCTGTCTGTCTGTGTGTGTGTGTGTGTACGCGGGATGTGGGGTTGCTGACCTCACTCTTCGACCCAGACTGCAGTTGATAGTGTGTGTGAGTGTGTGTGAGACCCACTTGAGGAGATAGTGTGACACTAAATTAACAATGCATTAACTTTCTCCCTGGTCTCCAGATATTTGGCTCTGACCTTCAAATTGTAGATTCACAAAGCGCGCACACACACACACACACACACACACACACACAGGCGAACTCTTTCAGAGGTACACACCAAAGGCTTTTATTCGGCTGCGATGCCCTCCCATTGACCTGCGTTGGAGTGTGTAAACCAATCTGAAGTCCTGATCTTATGAAAGATTAAACATGGGATCAGTAGGAACACGAGGCCAATTGATTTGGTGGGTTTTAATTCCACCTGACCTGCCAAATGAAAGAAGAGAGACACAAAAACAAGCAAAGGAAGAAAGAAAGAAAGAACAAAAAACAAAGAAAGAGAGGACAAAGTTACTGTACCATTGCACAGGTTTTTTTTTTTTTTTTAATACCACATGCTTGTAAAAACTTTCCAATCTCTTTGATTAATTTTGTTTGTACCGCAGCCCAGGTGAATGCTTTAATCTGATCGGTACATAAAGATGATGTACATTATTTAAGTATAACAGCACGGCTCGGGCGGTAGTTCAAGCCGTAACATGAGCGATAGGTTTATATCAATGTGCTTGCACAACCCTGATCCACACACAAAATGAAGAGGAACGATGAAGATGAAAGTTTAATTCATATGGCTTTGTTTTTAATTCATTCTGGTTACTTTCTAATTGTAAATATTTAATTAGAAATATTGAATTTATTTTAAACGTAAGTACAAAAATAACTTAAAAGAAAAATATTAACTCTATTTTATTTATGTGGTATAAATGGCATCTTGCCTGCAGTACCCTTAAGGCCCACTAGGGGAACCACTTTTTAATTTATTTTCTATACCACTTAACCCGTCCAGGGTCGCGCGATGGGCTGGAGCCTATTTTAGGAGACTTTGGGCACGAGGTGGGGTACACCCCGGACAGAGTGCCGATACAATGTAGGGCACACACACACACACACACACACACACACACTACAGGCAATTTGGGTCTCCAGTTAGCCTAATCTGCATGTCTTTGGACTGTGCAAGGAAACCATCAATCACCATGGTGGCTCTGAGGCGGGAATCGAACCCTCGACCCTGGAGGTGCGAGGCGAGAGTGCTAACCGTACTGTATTCCATGTTAACATATTAAAAGACTGGTGCATTTTAAAATAATAAAAATTCATATGGAAAATCATTTCTTTTTCCATATTTGTACAGCTACAGTAGGCTTTCTTACATTTTTCTTAGATTTTATATTTAGTTTTATTTTCTATAGATATCTTTTTCTTTCCTTAGCTAAAGTTATTTTCTATATTTTTTTCTAATATTTACTTCCTTCCTATTAGTAATCGCTTTATTTTGAAGGTCACGGGCAATCAAGTAAAATAATTCAAATAAAATTTAAATTTTAAAATGTGTAAAAACATTGATAATTAAAAAAAAAATCTAAATTATTCTTTAATCTCCTTCTATAGCCCTCTTGTCTGGCCAAATCATTAGCACGTAGGAATAAATCAGACCGTGTGTGGGTGTGTGTGTGTGTGTGTGTGTGTGTGTGTGTGTGTGTCTTGCACTTCATGTCGCCAATCCCCTACAGTTTGTAGCAGATTTTCACAAATTTTAAAAGCCATATGATGAAACGCGTCGCTTCGGGGACCGGCTGTGACATCAAGCCGCATATCTGTAGCGTTAAAGACGCGTCCGCGGTTAATCCCTGAACACGTCGGAAAACATATTTACAACAGTTTGACAACATTATCCCTCCTCGGTTTCGCAGCGCGGCCATTCCCTTTGGGGGTCTCCGTGCTCCAAGATCTCCCCGCTGTGAACTGTTTTCCCAACCGCGCCACTGAAATGCTGGAGAAAAATTAATATTTTGCAGCGTGTTGCTTTCACATGCTCCGGTGGTGTAATGAATTTGTATGACATGGAGATAGATGGGTTGTAAATCATAATTAAGACGGGGAAAACAATGCTGTCAGAGAAATACGACAGCGCGTATGACATGGGCTGGCAGACACCGGACGGGGATTGTCAGTTATGCTAATGCAAGACGAATTCATTTCCCCTGAATGTTCACTTATATACATTTATGTCGTCGCTCTCCGGAGGACGTTGAAACTATTCCGTCAGAATTCCTTCTCGCACCTGTAGGTCGACTGCTGTAGTCCAATAAACCAGTTAACTGTAGTGATAATTGTAATTGCCTGTTGCGTGTTCGCAGGTAATTGTCTCTTAACTCCTGTAAAACATCCTGCTCTTTAAACAATACACAGAGACAAACACAGGTGAGTGAGGAACTGAGATTAGAGCCAGTCGCTCCCGTGTGGAAGAGTTATTATGTCTTCTTTAATTACAGCGCTCAGGATATTAACACTACAAACCACTTTATTACATTTTTTTTTTAAACAGCGAGTAACCTGCGTGTGTGGAGCAGACAGACAGACAGACGGACAGACAGACAGACAGACACGTAGACAGACAGACACGTAGACAGACAGACAGACA
>QMIH01000093.1:561964-604974 GCA_003987875.1 Clarias batrachus
GGGGGGTTAAAAGAAAGGAACATGCTCTGAAAGTGATGGGGGCGTCAGGATGGAACCGCAGCCTCTCTCGCGACTGTCGCAGCCTCTCTCGTAACTGTCACTGAGATCTGTGGCAGTGCAGCAAGCGGTACACGACTCAGCCTATCCACTGCTGTCACACCGCTGTCACCCGGCACCCAGAGACGGAGAGGGGGAGATAGGGAAAGAGAAGGAGCGAGAGAGAGGGGTGACCTGTCGCAGACTGATAGAGCGTGAACTAGACGGGTTAGACTGACACTGTGGAGGTGAAAAAAGAGAGAGAGAGAGAAGTGGGAAAAAAGAGTGAGAAGTGTTTCTCAGCAAAGTCCTTTTATGCACAGTTTTGTGACTCGTGTTAAAAAATCCCCGTCATGGTTTAACATGTAATGTTTACGATTTAGCCGATTGAGAGGGATGACGTTAATAACCATATTGCCTTGAAAGAAATGTAGTCGAGACCTGACTTTTAGACTTTGTATTAGAGTAACCTACAGTATAACGCACAGCTGGAAACTGTATCAACAACCTACTGTACACTACACTCATCTCATACAGTAAAGCATCTCCAATGGTTTTTCGACACTCCTTTGTCCCCAGGTTCCAAATATATCTCAAAAGGACCTGAAATAGCCCCAGAAACTGGGCCATTGGAGCAGTTTGGCACAACTGTATGCACTGAGAAATATACAGTACTTCATTGAATTCATGTGGTTAGCACTGTGGCGCCGCACCCTCCAGGGACAAGGGTTCGAGTTGCACGGACTGGATTTTGCATGTTTTCCCCGTGCTTGGTTGGTTTCCTCCAGATCCTCCGGTTTCCTCCAACTGGTGATTGTGCGAGGTCTTGAGCTCTGTGATGGATTGGCACCCCATCCAGGATAGTAGAAGTACCCAGGGATAGTCTCAAGGTCTCCTGTGACGCTGAACAGGATAAGCGGTATAGAGAGTGAATTCCGCTTGTTCAGTGCCCAGAATGATCTTGGTGGCTGTGGAGTCATTTATTTTTAAGCCAGGACAATATGTTAGCTCAGGTAACCGTTCTGTCCTGCGCTGTTATCCTTCCCAAGCATGGGGCAGCGTGATTAGATCCCTAATGGGCTTCTGTAATTGATGTAGTTCCCATTTCTGACCACTAGGTTTAATAATAACTCAATAAAAGCTAATCGTTTGTTAAAAAGTCCACACAGCAGCCAGGCACCAATTGAGAATGTTGAGTAAAAAATTGCTTTTACTTATAGGTACCTGTATATGCACATTTAACAACTTTGTCTGTCCTTCTACGTTACCTGTACTGTTCTTTTAGACTTTTTGATTTTATATTTTCCTACTGTGTGCAAGCAAACTCTGATCTTATTTAAATTTCTGCACATCATCATACTGTAAATTTTACTTTGATGCAAATTTTAGTCTTTTTTAAGTGCAGTTTTATTTGTGCGAGTTTTACTTTTATTTTTTATATATATATATTTAAAATAATAATTTGTTTTATCTCTGGCAGTCGTAATACAGTAAACGATTCCCTGCATGTCATACTGTGTATGGTTGTGTATGGTTATGAATTTGCATTTGTAATGCAGTAGTGAGCGTAATGCACGGCGATTTCACAGCATGTAGAAAAACAAGCAAATCAACAGGACATAGACTTCTCAAAAAGCAACTTTTTTTTTTCTTCACATTCCAACATAATTGTAAACACTAAATCAGGACCCCGTGATGAATTCTTGAACAGCTGATGTACGCCAGCACTGTTTCACATTCTCACCTTTTGTGTATCGCGTATTCACAGTGAACGGATTTAGTTTATCCATCTTAAGTCAGCGCTTTATCGAACGCTCAGCTTCCCACTAAGTCTAACTTTTAAAGAAATAGGATAAAATAAAAAGGTCCTTTGTTGTGCCTGTTTTAAATTGAGGAATTGATTTGGGTTCTGTGTAGAACCATGCAACAGAGGATTTCCTTCTTTAGAAGTCAAGCGGCTTTAGAAAAGTACGGCTCTTTGCTTTGTCCCTTGAATGCTTAAAGTTATTGTTTAGAAGCCTGCAGATGATTTCTAAAAAGAAATATATTCTACTGTATATCTGACACTACAAATGGTTTGTCTGCGGGAGCTATTAAATGTGCTATAAAAAATATTGTGTAGATGTTATTATTTTATTATAACACATATAATATATAGTTTATGACCGACGCGTCTTCGCTGTAAAACATTTATTTCACTTATCATTGTGCTGGTTCATGTTATATCTTTTTGTTTTTTTTACATAACAGACACAATTAAAAAAAAAACAACAATTCCAAATAAATCCTAGCTCATTTTTTCCCACAAGCACCTTCGTCCCGGAGATTTCACACCGTGTTAGTTTGCCACCCCATGTGGGCTGGTATCGAACAGTAAGGGTCAATTGCAGTGTGACTTACTGAGGGAACTGTTCACCGTAGGAGGTATAGGGTGAGATCTAAAACTCAGGCATGTTCGAGCCTGAGAAGGTTTAATTCAATCCCATCCCCGGTGTTGAGCACATTTCACCTGGAGAAACGCCACTCAGACACACAAAGTAGGCCAGTTCGTTTCATAATACTACCTGGGGGAAGTGATACGTCTGCTGACAATGCGGCTCTGAAATAGTAATTCACCTTATTTTGGCACAGGGGACAATGTGAGCAGATCATGTGCTGATCTTTGAGTTTCCAGATCTCTAATTTTAGCTTTTCCGAACATTGATTTTTTTTTTTTTTTTCCCTCCCTTCGTCACACTGTGACCCAATGGGCCTGTAATCGATGTCTCAGGGTCACAAGGACTCTCGGATCAGCCATGCAGGGCAGGTGGGGAACATGCTAACTTTAGAAAGTCACGCTCTCTCGGGTTACCAAGCTGCTTTGTGTGGTTTTGAGACAGCTGAGTCATTGCACAAGGCTGAAAGGATCAACGTGAAGAAAAGTGAAGAAAACCTACTGCTATCTAGTTGTACATTTGCAATAGGGAATTTTTTAAAAATATTTTAAACATTTTCAGATCAATAATAGGATGGTAGAGTTTACTTGTGGTTGTGTTCTAGAATAACATTTACATTGAAAGTTCAATTGCAACTTCAATTACATCTTTTTTATTTTACATCATCATTGTTTTCTTAATAAAAATGTTGTAAATAAGTTTATTTATAGCCGTGCATTATGTAAAACAGGAGTGTATTACTTTTATTCAGAATTTTTAAATGAATAACTAAACCAATAGTACATATTAATCGAAAAGGTCAAATTAATCAAACAGCTCAAGTCACTCAAACGTTGTATATAATGCATGCAATAAAACAAAAAATGCAATAAAACTCAATTTATACAAATAATAAAAATAGATCAGACAAGACAAATAACTTGAATAATTTAAACATCTTAAATAATACAATGGTAATATCTTAGATAACGCTACTAACTCAAATCATACAAATACCTCAAACAGCACAAATACGTAAAAATAAATAAAACCCTAAAATAGCTTAAATATCTCAACTCAGATCATATAAATAAATAAAATACTGCAAATAAGTCGAATAATTTAAATAACTTAAATTATAGAATTATTTTAGATAACTCAAGTTTTAGTTAGCTCAAATAATTAAAACCCTACAAATAAATCAAATAACTAAAAATATTTTTTAAACTATATATATATATATATATACCAGATGACATAAATAAATCAAATAGTTTAAATCGCCCAATAATAACATCTCAAACTCAAAGTACTTAATGCCATTATTTATGTAGCTCATAATGTACATCATGACAATAACTCAAGTCAATCAAATGAAACAAATCATCAAATAACTCAAGTCATACATCGAAAATCACAAACAAGTCAAATAATCTAAAAAAAAGTCAAGTAAATCAAATAACAGTCAAATAAAACAATGCTATTAACACAAATAACTCAAATAACTTTTTGATTAGTTGTTTACAAACAATGCAGTTGATATAAAATAAAAAATAACTCAACACTAATCATGCAAATAAGTCAAATAATTCTCATTGCTCATAACTCAAAGAACTCAAATCTGCCAAATAAATCAACTCAAATAAAGCACATAATATAAACAATTTAATATTAACAACTTGAATAATTCCAATAACTAAATAAAATCTCAGAGGATACGGGTGACAAAATGATTTGAATGAAACCAAATAAGATAAATAAAGCAAATAACTCACAAACCTTACTCTGTTAAATAACTCAGATGCTGTAGGTCTTTAGGAGCTGGCAATGCTAACTGATAGCGACCGCTGTGCCGGTATCTTCCTTTCCTCCCCATTTAACGTTTTAGATTTGGATCCAAATCATCAAGCTAGCAACTCTGCTTTTTTTTTTTTTTTCCTTCCTAAAATCTCTATTACGTCCTGTGCAATCAGTTCATCTACATGCCATATCACTCCAGGTCGTTTGAAAACACAGTAATTTATGCACCTCCGGGCGACGCACATGGGCCGGCAGGCAGACCCGCTGACAGATGGTGGCTTTAATATGTTCGGACTTTGATCACATCTACAGGGGACATGGTGTTGGAAAGCAGCAGATAAACCGTTTAATATATACCGTGTCCCCAGGCTCGGTGAAGGAGGGATGTGTGGGGTGTTAGTGCTAGGACGGCAACGTCGATGTGAAGCTGAGATGAAGCAACTTGTCTGCGGCGGAGTTGACAGTTTCTGAAATTGCCATCCGAGTTGTTTTTATTCATTTTTTGGACGCTGCTGCTTCGCAAAACCGAAGTTTTATGGCGTCAGAATGAATTTGAGTGTAAGGGGTTCGCACCACCATCCAGGACTTTATCAGTATACCATTCATTAAACGCAGCTTTATTTATAAATACTTCCTCCAGCTCCAAGGTTCCTGACTGCACCAAGGCCGTGCAGAACACTGTTTTGTTCGACTGCATACTCGGCTCGGATCAGAATAACAATAAAGCTCTTCATCCTCCCCGATCCTGAGCTCGGGTTGCAGTTTGTGTGGCATTTCGCACACTTTCCCTCGGCCCGTCTGGCTCTTCTCCATGGTTCTCGGTTTTCCTCCCACCCTTAAAAAACAAACCAGTGGACAGATCGGTGAGACGAAGTTGCCGCTAGGTGTGAATCAGTGTGTGCATTGAGCTCTGGCATAAACCCCGGAGTGTTCTCCGCGTCCGGTATTTCCAGAATAGGTGCCGGATCCCTCTGGTACCAGTACCAGCCGAGATAAAATGCTTACTTGAATGTAAATGAGTCGCTTTCCGTATTTCGGAGTGTAAACACTTTCTGATTAAGTTCCTGCATTAAAATAGCACATGTGTGAAAGCGGGTTAAATAAGATTTGCAAGTTTGCAGGTGATCACCGTATCCTGGCTTTGGGTGTGTATGTGTGTGTGTATGTGTGTGTGTTTGTTTGTTATTCTCCCATGCTAATTTTCCACCCGGCTGCTGTTAGCAGCAGTGTGGAGTGCAGCGGCCCTGAGGGTGAACCCCGGCAGGCGGGGGAGAATCGGGTCAGAGCCACTGGACTGGGTAATGACTTTCCACGACACTCCACCATCCCACCCTTCTCTCTCTCTCTCACACACACACACACACACTGAACGAATCCTGACACTTTTCTTTCCTCTTTGTCCTCCTTTTGTCCCACTTTCACTCCCTTTCTCACTTGTTCCTTTTTCGGTCTAATGATGACGGCCGGCTTGTCTTCCTCTCTCACATGGGGCTGTCAGGGTTCAGCTCGGAGTGAATCTAAATTTAAACCCTCGCTTTATCTTACCTTGTCTCTGCGATGCTTTGCTGAATATTATATGCGTCTGTATCTCTACAGTATAGAAAATGTCAGTATTGACAAGGTCCTTCTTGTTAATTGATGTCGCTGGACAGAATAATGATTTCACAGTTGAAGTCTGCTTCAGAATCAATCTGTGATTCAGCATTCTGACCTCATCTCTATTCCCGAGCATGCCAGACTATACACCATCAAAACCACCTGCGTAATATTGCGTGCAATCAAAACGCCTCTGGGCCGTCACCGCTCGGACTCCACGTGCCCTCTGAACGTGTGCCGTGGTCTCTGGGAAGAAGACATTAGCATCAGATCCTTTAATTAAGTTGCGAGGTGCGGCCTCCACGGATCGGACTTATTTGTCAAACACGTCCCATAGACGCTCGATAAGACTGAGATCAAGTACCCACCGTGAACCCTTTGTCATGTTCCTCATACCATTCATGAGCCATTTTTTGCAGTGTGTCAGGTCGCATTAACCTGCTGAATGAAGCCACTGCCATCAGGGAACACCGTTTCCATGAAATAATGTACTTGGCCTTGAACAATTTGAAATCTTTGTGGTATGTGTCAAAGTAATACATGAATGCCAGGAATCAAGGTTTTCCAGCAGAACATTGCCCAGAGTATCACATTACCTCTGTGGGCTCGCCTTTCTCACGCAGTGCATCCTGGTGACATTTTTCTCCTCAAGTAAGCGACACCCACACACACATGAAGTAAAAGCAAGCTTGATTCATCAGACCAGGCCACTTTCTCCATGATCCAGCTCTGATCATTTCAGTGGTGTACTCGGGTCAGCATGGGCACCCTGATGCACCGGTCTGCAGCTACACAGTCCGTATCGAAGCCAGCATTAGCATTAGCTCTTCTGACAGGCTAGCCTTTACTCCAGCCTTGGACCCCACGACTGGTTCATCACTTGTCCTTCTTGGGAGCACTTTTGGTAGCTCTTGAGTACGGAACTGAACACCTCAAACACCTGCTGTTTTGGAGATGATCTCGTCCTCAGTCGTGCCACCATCACAATTTGGCCCTCGTCGACGATCCTTATTCTTGTCCCTTATCTGGCTTTAACTTCGAGTACTGATTGGTCACTTTCTGCCTAAATATAGCCGCGACCTTTTGACAAGTACCACTGTTTTGTCGTATTTGTGTAAACACTGTATATACTAAATTTGGTAAGGACCCGTCACACTGATGAAGAGCCTTACGTTCCCACGTGACCTAAAAATGCTTTGTTGGATCAGAATGCATCACGCTCTTTCCAGGCACTAATCACACGCTCACGACAGGACTGCTGCGTCCAGTGAGTTGGAATAAATAACACTGGATCCAGAACAACACCGTATGAACTTAATGTGGTCTTCTACAATGTCCCATGTTCATGGGCGTACAGAAGCACACACCTGAAGAGGGCGCTGTGGGAACGCAGTGACGTCCGGATGATAACTCGGCCAGAAAACTTTCCCGACCCCGGCATGCTTGTAGTATTTCGATGAAGTCCCTAAAAATGTGCTAGGGACGTACTTAAGTTGTGTTTTTTTTTTTAACATGTCCAAAAAAATGGCAGCTATACATCAAGAGAGGCAATACCACATCGTTACCGGTTTCTACAAGTTTTTATTGAATTTACGCAAATTTTTCTCATAGCGTTTCTCATAGGTAAAAGGTAACCACGGATATTTTAGTTAGCATGGACTTCTGATTGGTCCAAGGACCGTCCTGATGTGAAGATATAATGTAGTGTTTTTTCTTTTTAACTGGGATTCTCATATATTCTCATAACGGTTTGCGGCGCTTCTACGTAGACCAGCATACGACATCGCAATGTTCAAAAATGTCAATTAGTTTTTGGTTATCACAGTATTTTGTGTACATTACTGAATATGAACATGTAATAACCATTCAGTGGTTTTATTTTATTCTCTGTCTCTGTCTCCATCGCTCTCTTTTTCCTCTTATCTCCCACGACGCTTCGGTGCCTGAATAGGCCGCTGCATTTCAAAAGCCTCTCGTGTCCCTTGTGGCTGGTGCAGAGGGACTTTCTGTCTCCTTTCTGTTTCTCACAACACGTCTTACTGCGCTATAGAGCCCTGATCTCGTAAGAGTAGCACAGTTTGCCAGGGGAGTGTTTACGTCGCGGAGGTGAAACTGAGGAAACTACTAAATACTTCCAACAATACTTTTCTCAATCATCATACCTTTTAATCATTTAGTCAGGCATCATTCCTTTAAACAATTGTTTTTCTTTCTTTTAAGAGCATCTTCTACGGAAGCATTGTTTTTTTTTTTTTATTATTATTATTATTCTAACCAGAGCTTTAACTAATATCAATATCCGAATAAATATTATTACAGTACGATTATCAGAAACATTCTTCTCTAAATTCTACATTTTAATGCAGTGAGGCATTCAGCACCAAATATCGACTAGTGATGTTAACGATTAATCTTTAATCGATTAATTGCCGTTAAGAATTGAAATGATTAAAAAAACGTATTAACCAATAATGTTTGTTTTGCATCATATTTTTCCAATGATCACATGGCTATCCACAAGAGGGCAGCTCTCCCGTGAATCCGAGACACAAAAATCATCCGGCTCTCATTATTTGTTAAAGATTAATCGTTGACATGTTTACATATCAGTTAAGAAAAATGTGTGAAACGTCCATTTATTATTATTACATTAGCATATTTTCTTAAACCATCGCTTTATAACAGTGCTGCAGAATTCTCCTCTCTGATTGGTTGGCGTGTTTTGATTTGATTTTGACATTTTATTGCTTCTATAATAATAAGATGTACAGGGGGCGTTCAAATCAAAGTGGGACTTTTTATTGTGCAGAATAGAATACAGAAAAAAAACTCCCTTTATTTCTCTATATAATCCCCTGATACACTAATGCACTCATCCCAGCTTGGTAGAACGTTTTCTCAGTACGCCTGAGCCATAATCAGGCCTCCCAGGAACCCCTTTTAAACATGTGAAAATGTCTTGTGTCGAGGTCAGGACTGTACGGGTGATGTGGCGAAAAACTCCTAGCCGAGTTAAAAAGCATCATACGATGATGTGTTGTTTAAAAATAAAAAAAAAAGAAAATGTGTGAACGGAGAGAAAAAAGAAACAACTGTGTCAGGTTGCATCCCACCACGCCTGCACTGATTATTTATTTATGAACTTATTTATGAGTCAGGATGTCCAGTGTGTGTTTGCGTGTGCTGGATGGTCCAGCCAGAGGAGACCCCCCGCTGTCAAATCCCTCATTAATAGTGCTGCATTATCATCATGACAGCGCTGGGAGACACACGGCCCCCGGATCAGCCTCAGTCATAATCCTTATAGCAGAAATACTCATCATCATGTTCGGTTTATTTAAAGATAAGAGTATACGTTCTTTTATTACGCCGTGATCCGTTTGGAGTTACCGCGTCTCCGACTCCATCCTCGTGTTTCAAAGCTGTTACAAGAGGTTGAGTGGATTCCCTGCGCACCTCAGCCTGAGATATCAGCACAACACTAATAAATGAATCAGTTGCAGTCAGAACGAGCCAATGTGGAGATGATAATATACATCTGTGTCTAAAAAAAAAAACAAGCCTGACTCACTTCCCCTTAGCCTGCCAGGCTGCACTCTGTCCTTCTCATATACACCAGATGGACTGCGTTATCAGATAATAACATCTTATTACTGTGTGTGTGTGTGTGTGTGTGTGTGTGTGTGTGTGTGTGTGTGTGTGTGTGTGTGTGTGTGTGTGCGTGAAAAAAAAATTATCCGAGCCTGTCAACTGTTGGAGAAGCGGTCACGTTCAGATCTTTTTGGATTATCCCGCAGACCACAGAACCCTGATCCAAATGATGGTAAAAAGGCCAGAGTAATCCGTTAAGACCGTACAGAATAATTCTGCTCATGATGTCTGAAATGCAGTCGGACGTCTGTGGGTCGTGTTGCATTAGGAGGGGAAAGAAATCAGCGTAATTACAAACACCACAGTAGATTACTTTCCAATAACCACATGTCCAGCGGTGTTTTATTCTTACTACTCTACAGCAGTTTTCTATTATATTTAGGGTAACTATTCATGTTTTTTTTATCCATTTAAATCTGTGCAACAGCCACAAAAACAAGTATTTCCCTTACTAGGAACACTTAACTTTTTTTTCTCTTAATCAGCCAAAGAAATAAACAAGCAAAAGAAAAACAAACGCAACGGCAAAGTCATGACGGCATGAAGACACCTGAACCGTCTGCCTGTTGTAAGGCTCTGACACTGGAGACTCCTTCCATGAATCTATATAACTAAAAGAAAGGTTTTGTCTGTTCTGTACATCGGTCAGAGTTTTCATCGCTCTTTCAATGGTATCTTTAAGTTTCATACACTGGAGGACCAGAGACCAGTCTCGGAAAATGTCTGTCTCCAATGTTTGTCTGTCTAGACAGATTTTGTCACAGCGTCCCGCAAATCTGTCTGGACAGAACGTGATGAAATTTTGCCAGTCCTCTTGTATTTGCCTGAAGTTAAACCTGCACCATAAATGAAAAGATTTGTGGGCGCGTCTTAAATCGACCGCTGGACAGAATTTAATGAGACTATCGCAGTATTTAGATCTCCGCCTGAAGTTTAATCTGCACCATCAGTGAAATATTAATGTGGAGTAAAAGTGATGTTATGTGTGGGATTTAATCATCTACTTTAAAATAATCTACTAATGCGCTACTGTCTCAATGTAAACACACACCTGCACCAATAGATATTAATGAGAAAAGATCGAGTGAATATTTTGACTGGGATCAGTTCATATTTGCACTTTGGCTGAAATAACAGCGCTGAAGTGGTAGAAGTGAATTTTATATATGACGCTGGAGTCGTTTTAAGACAAAACTTTTTATCCGATCTACTTTTTATTAGATTCCTCATCTGTGATTCTCTCTCCGATTACCGAACAGCGAGTGTATTTGTATTTGTCTGAGCACCAAAGAAGTACAACTTAGTGTAAACAAGGCGTCAGATACTCAACCTTACAGAATGTGATTTCTGTCTATTAATAAGTGAGACAGAGAGTTCTGCTGTACAGAGAGACACACAGACATGGACGTGGACTTCAACCTGAAATAATAATAATAATAATAATAATATCACTGACTACATTAAAGATCAGCAGATTATTATTAGCTTTAACCTTTCTTTAACTGTCGATGACAGATATTAACGCTTCTCTTGCTTTATAACATGACAAGCTGCATCGTTTTATTATTATTAGTTTGAAGACAGAAAAATGCCGCTATGAAATGTAATTATAAATGGGTAAATCGTACATGTCGATCTTTAATATAGCTGTACAGATCAGCCATACTGTAACGTAATGTATACATGGGATGTATAATGGATCGGCCCTGTAGATCTGACTTGTTCGTGGCGCGTCCCTGCTCTTTGGGCTCTTTGCCTGCTGGACCTCGTGCCCTGAGCCCTGAGCGTGGTGGGTTGTAGTGTACTCTGGTGCGTTTCTATCTCTTCCAGCATTCCATCTTTCTATGATTCCTGCTGTATCAGGGCTCTTCTGTGAGATCGGATCAGACAGGCTGACCTCCGGTGCCCGCGGGCATGTGGGTGAGCCTGGGGTGCCCGTGATAAGCGACGCTGATGTGTTTATGTTGTGCGAGTGTAACGTCGTGTCTGTTCGGTGTAAATGAAATGGTTGTGGTAGACGTTAAACGCAGCACTTCAGGCTGTCCGGTTATGGGAGAATAATCAACTTGAGTGTAATAACAGAAACACAGTGCTGGTTATTTCTCTATAACTGCACGTCCTGAGTGATTTATTCCTTATGGAAAGTGGAAATGCAGGCATTTGATTGTCAAGCATGTTTCCTATTTCTCTCTTTCTGTTTTTTTTTTTTTTTTTTTCACCATTGCTGATGTACATCATTGAAACAAAACCTTTCATGTTTCTTTAGAACGAAATGACTGTTCACTTTGCTAATTATTCAGTCTGCTCTCAGTTTATACTGTATATACTTTATAGTTAGCTCTGCTTGAATTGAACACACACACACACACACACACACTCTTCATTCTCCTGCTGCGGCACACCGGGCGCGTATATCACAGGTGTGTCCTGCTGTGAGACGGATCATAAACATGTTTTTACACGACTCTCGGGGTACTGCCCCGCCGCTTGTTTATTATCTGTAAAAGCTGCGGCGTTAAATAAAAGCACGCTTAACCCCGCCCCTGAAGGAGATCTCACACTCGCACACACACACTCACACTCACTCAATACTCATTCCCCTGCAACGCTGGTGCTCAGTTCTGATACACACAACACGCTGCGCCCCCTGCTGGTGGTGGATAGTCAAACGTCTGCATTCGGGAAAGTCATTATTATTATTATTATTGTTGAGGTGTGGGCGGAGCCTAGCCTGACATCACTGAACACACACACACACAATCACACACACACACAATCACACAATGCTTTTATACACTGTTATTGAACACTTATACAATTGGCCTCCGCTACAGCACACCTACAGAAAAGTCACGTGAAAACTTCACGTGTTATGATATTAAAGGATTTTTTAAGTGATTAGTCTTTTCACAAGATTTAATTTTAATATGTGAAATTTTTTTATGCAATTAGTTGATTTTCTTGATTGATAGTGTGATTTTTTTTTTCAATGCATTTGTGTGTTTTTTTTTTATTCCCACCTGATTTGTTTCCCCAAATTGTTAATTGATTTTTATATATTTATTTATATATAAAGTTTTTTTTTACAATATTCATTAATATTCATGTGTGATTTGTTTATTTACTCTTTTCACTGATTTCTTTAATACAATTTATTCATTTTCATATTTGTTTTTTTTTCCAGACGTCCTTGCTTTTCCCATGTTTTTTTTTTTTTTGATTAAATAATTTTCATATGTGAATTTTTTATTCAATATTTTTGTGGAATATTTTACGTTTGTTCCACGTGTGATTTTTCCATAATTTTCAATTGATTTTCAACTCTGATACGTTTACGTACAGTAGTTCATTAATTTTTCATCTGACTTTTTCCCCACTTGCAATTCATGCAGAATTAATTTTTTGAGAGATGAGATACACGAATGTGCATGTTATTTTTCACATGTAATGGGTGTTTTTACGTAATTTTTTTTTTTTTTACAACTCTTTGCATTTCATATGTTAGAGTTTTACATGTACTGTAGGAAACACGACAGTTGTGTGATTTTATCCATGCACGTTCGTTCCTCTACTTTTCTCCTTCACTTGTTGTAAACTTTACATTTAGATTTAGCTTTTTTTTTCTCCTTCTTTTTCTGTTTTTCGGGGCTGAACTCTGCACGCATTGTGCCTGGGTGTTTTATTGAATCGGCCACAGAATGGGGAACAAACCGTGTGATTGGAGCTACAAAGGCAGGCGTTCTGATTAAAAACCTTTTCAGACCTGCTTAGAGCGAGGGCTGCGAGAACCAGGAACGATTGTTGCCTCTTAAATCTCCTCCATCCCTTGGCTTTCAGAGCCAGTAGATTACTGCACTCCTTACTATTCTTCCTGCAGAGTTCTTTGCGCTAGGCTGCTTAACTTTACAATACACACATCTAACACACACGCTCTCTCTCTCTCTCTCTCTCGCTACCTTTCTACCTCTCTCAGTTTTTTTTTTTTTTATCATCCCTTTCTGGCACATGAAAAGCTTTAACTGAGGCACTTTCCCAAACAGCCCCGGATAGAAACCGGCTTTCTCTCCGCTCAGCATGCAGCTCTGCTCTACACTGATTTGGACCTACAGTAATTGCTGCGGAAGTTTGTAGAAGTCAATGAGGATTAAGCGGGCAGAGTCCTGAGTGGCAGGCAGAAGGGTTTGAGAGGAAGAGAAGAATTTATGTGTCTTCTGTTCTCTCTCTCTCTCTCTCTCTCTCTACACAGCTCTACAGCACTAGAGATCTGTTTCGGATTTTCCAGCTTCACTGGGTTGTCGCCGTTTAAAAAAATTTTTTTTTTATTTATTCATGATTTTCATTCGTTTAATTAAGAGCTGTGTTCAATCAATCTGCGTTGTTTATTTGGAATAAACATGCTGATGGATATACTGGACACTCTGTGGATGTTTCTATTCACATTACACAAAAAAAAATCCTATCTGCGTTTATTCACCGAGATTAATTTACTGTAAATTTTATAAGAGATTGATGGATAGATCCATCCATCCACCTAGGAAGTCCTGTAGTCCAACTAGGGACCGTGGAGGCCAATGGAGATTACAGCTGTATTTATTCCCATTTTACAACCGTGGTAGGACTTCCGGTCAACATTCAAACATGTGGGAACGTCAGTAAGCCTAATCTGCACGTGTTTGGATGGAAACCAGAGAACCAGGAGGAAACCCAGCAAGCGCAGAGAGAACATGCAAACTCCATGCACACAGACCCTGAGGTGGGAATCGAACCCGGCCCCTGAAGGTGCAAGGCGAGAGTGCGAACCACCACGCCACCGTGCCAAATAGATAGATTGATTGATTTAAAAGGAAATTCCAAATGCAAAGAGTTTTCAAGAGTGTTCTTAAACTGACTCTTATTATATTATAAGAACATTTAAATGACACAAACGTTTTTTAAAGGAGCTTGAAATGTTGTCGTTCCCACGAACGAGAGAGGCGACTGGACCGTCTGATCTTTTGAAAACTCATGGATAACTTGTCACCGACTTGTGGAAGAGACGTACCAGTCTGTGAGAATCATTCACCAACACCACTTGCACGTTACAGGAGTTATTCCCACCACACACAAACAGTCCTGACCTCGCTCCAAGATATTTCCACATGTTTGAGCCGTTAAAGGAGTTCCTGGGAGACATGAAGCAGAGCAGTCTGCTCACGCCTCTGGTGTACTGAGAACACTTTCTACATTGATGGTGTCCGAGCACTAGTGAAACATTGGCACTAAGTGCATTAGTGTAGCATGGGGTTACTGTATATAGAGAAATAAAGGCAGTTATTTTCCTCCTGCGCAATCAAAGAGTCCCGGTTTGACTTGAACGCCCTGATAAAAACCCATGAGTCCAGTTGCCGCTTTCCGGCTGAAGCTCAACAAGTTTAACCTCATTTCCGTCACAACAAGACGTCATTTTTTAATGATTGCCGGCACCTGTTCAGCGTGTGCTCCTGCCTCGCCTCACAGTGTTCCCAGGACACTCTCCGGATCTGCCGCAACCTTGACCAGGATAATGACAGTAATGATAAATCAATGTGTTCCTTTCCCGTCAGAACTCAAGTACTAACAAATCTAAAACTAATGCAAACTAATCTAAAGACGTCAGCTTGTTTGTTCCTGGGAATATACAGTACAGTATTAACTTGTGCTTTATGAAAATATATATATATATTTTTTTTAACATAAAAGAAGATACATGAACACGGCTGGGAAAATAAGCTACCTGCAGAAAGTGTATAAATTATACTTGTTTCAGACGTTTTTTTTTTTCTCAGAGGCTGTGTAGGCTGTAGAGGGCCTGCTAGATGAATTACACACTATATATACACACACACACACACACCACAGGAAGGCTACAAAGCGCTTGATGTATCTGTTAAACCTCCTGAGCTGGCTGTAGTTTCATAAATAGGCTTTCTAGGAGTTCAGTCCAAAGCAATGCTGCACCGCCGCAATAGAACGTTAATCGAATCCTGGATCAACGAGTAACGAGTCCGCTCATTACGCTTCCTATTTTTCTTATACAATACCGAGTATCCAATGTTACGCAATGTTAGTGGCATCCTAATTAAGTGATGAAGCCGGCATCCTGCAAGCTTCTATGTCCAATTCTTACAAGACTTCAGGGGGCAATGAGATGTGCTTTTGTGCTATTTTTACACTAAACACAGGCATAAAATACATCAGAACCTGATTCCCGTCCAGAGTTTAGTCCTGTAGTAATCGGCTTTAATACCAGTCACTGTACGTGTCATAAATCTAAACATTTAAAAAAAAAAATTTCTTTGTCTCCGTCTCACAGGTGCACCAGGAAGGAGAAGTGTGAAAGGTCATCGGAGCCGCGCCGCTTCACCTCGGACATCAAGCAGTGCGTCAGGCTGAGCGTCCATCCCAGTAACATCTCCGTGTCCCAGTACAGCGTCACGGTGAGTCCGTGCCCTTTAACTCCTCCACATCACGCGATGCTCAGATACATCCAGTCATTCCTAATGAGCAAACGCAGACGCGGCACGCTCGCTTATTCCATCAAAAAAACATCCCTCACTGTTTGAGCTGCTGTATACGATGTTGCACAAGCTGAATCTTACTTCTTATAAATTATTCAAAAGCTTGAGAGAGAGTGTGAGAGCGACAGAGAGAGAGAGAGAGAAGCAAATTAGAATCAGCCCAGGACAAACACAGTGTTTCGTCTTCCCAAAATGCTAACAGGGATCGCTCTGATTCGGAATGAAAATGTTATCAGGAAGACCTAACAGGATTAGGAGCTAATTTTCTACCTGCTGTATTAGTTAAAGCTGAATCTCAGAGACAAGCCACAGTTAAGACCTTAAAGGTATGTACAGTAGGGCTGAAAACATTCTGTACTCATAAGACTTCAATTATTGGCCAGAAATACACTATATGGACATAAGCATTTGTCCAAACCTGTTAATTGTTGCACCAGGAAAACGCTTCATTGTCCAACGCTTCAGGACTCCAAGACATCGTGGACAGTGCTCTACTTCTGTGCAACTTTGCGGCAATGATTCTTTTCTATTCCAACATGACTGTAGAGCCAAGTGCATAAAGCAAGCACTATAAAGACATGGTTTGATGAGTTCTGTGAGGAAGAACTTGACTGGACCTAACACAGAGCCCTGATCTCAACCCTGAACTGGAACGGAGATTGCGAGCCAGACCTTCTCGTCCAACATCAGTGACTGACTTCATAAATGCTCTACAGCAGTGGTTCCCAACTGTTTTTGCACCATGAACCAATTTTATGTAAGACAGCTTTCCACAGACCGGCCATCGTAACAAAGCATAATAAAGTGCATAATACTGTAAGTATAACACCATAACACAGAAGGAGCTCGTTTCCATATCATGAGACGTTCCTTTCTAGGAGTGATGGGGGACGGTGACACCCGAGGTGTATCCCTCATGTCCGGTCTGCTCCGTAATTCCATTTTCGTTGCCGTCACTGCAGACGAGCCCGTCTCACAGAGATGTAGGTTGTTGGAAATGGAAGCAGGATTTTTAGTGCTTTTCTGGATCTCCCGTCTCGATTTTAATCCAGAACGTCAGCATACTTTTATGGCCGCATGTCTTATACAGTACAGAGCGGGCTTGGAGAATGGAAAATAAACAGAAAGAAAATGAAATATAGATTTTTCACCCTGGTACCGGTACCAGTCTGCGGCCCGGTGAGTGGGGACCACTTGTCTACAGAAGGAATGGACACGAATTCCCACAGAAACACTCAAAAGTCTTATGGACAGTCTTCCAAGAAGAGTGGAAGCTCTTATAGCTGCAAAAGGAAGACCAACTCTATATTGAAGTGTATGTATTTGGACACAATGTCACTGCAGGTTTGGCCAAATACGTTTTTCTTTTTTTCCTCCATATAGTGTATAACAGCGGAAAACAATGAAGAGCACAGAACCAAAAAAAATGTATTATACAGTAGGTATTGATGTACTGTATATTTCTGTGGCCTAAATACAGTATTCAGAAGGCTTTCACATGGTGTTTCTGCAGTGCTTTAACTCGGCACAGCGGGTCATCTCCTGTACAAACAACACTACAGTACATTTGATTGCCTTCCTGCAGTTGACTCGATTCAGAGTCGAATCAGTTTCCCGATGCGCTGGAGGTCATTCGGGAATAACAGAGGCTTTCTCGAACAGAATGTGGACCGGTTGTTTTGGTCCACGTCCAAGTGTTGTTCTCACTTGCCTAAATATCTGCACCGCGGGGGAAAAAAAACACACTATGGTTCCATAGACATTTTTTTTTTTCTTTTTTGGTTGAGAGCGGTCTGGTTTTGTTCATTATGTGCAGTGCGGAAACAAAGCAAACCAAATCACAATACTGTATGTGTGAAAGCGCTCTGGGATTTGACTTCTCAGATCCTGTAACCATGTGATGAGCCATACTGTTGATTAACATAACAGGAATGATAACATCTGACACCTGGGACATTGTGAAAGGATTATTATTATTCCCATGTGATATCGTAAAGAAATTCCGAAGCAGTTTTCTCAAACAAGAATAAAATCCTAATTATTCGAGGTACATCAAGGCAGCCACATTGAGTAGACTTGGACGTATTTCCATGGCCATGTTCCTCCACCTGTATGTTTGGCAGCGTTCGCAGTCCACCAGGTTGAGCAGATCAACCGGGGTGAAAGCTGCACATTTTTAAATCCAAATCATGACTAAAAAACAAAAAAAATAATAATAATAAATAAATAAATAAATAAATAAATAAATAAATAATATATATAAGATGCAAAGACAAAACCCCTCCAAAATGCCTGTGCTCCTTGACCTTTTTCATTATTCAATATTTGTTTGAGAGATTAAAGCCCCCTCCGTTTGCAGTGGCTGCTGGGAATTGAGATTTTGGAGCTGGAATTTGTTTTGTCCTAGAAAGAATAGAGTTGATCCAAATGAATTTCACCCTTATGGTTTTCTGAATGTGTGATTTGTTTTTGTTAACGTGGAGCGCTACTGAAGGAAAACATCACAGACCACATTTTCCCAATGCAAATTCTAATCTTTGTGCAATCACTGGATTTTCTCTTCACGTAGATTATGTACTCAGCACGGAAACATTTATTTTTGAAGGTTATTGCTACGTTTGATAGAGCAAGTCTAGATCGGAAGATGTTGCCTGGATCCAAGGTTCTCACTATTGCAACTAGTTATGCACTGAGGTGAATATTCCTCTGATAGAACTAGATTGTCTAGTTTTGAATGAGGACATTCAAAAGAAAAGGACGAGACTAACAAACCCATATCTACAGTATTATCAATTTTTTCGTTCAGGTTATGCAACAATCATCACCTGGATGATTTTTTTGTAGTCATTTGAATTCAAATTCGTAAAAACGACAGCACATGAATAGCGTTGCTAGGCAACCGCGACCTCCTGATGATGACAGTCATGCGTACCAGCTGCCTTCGTAGCCGTCCTTCTTTTCAACTCAACATTTCAGCCAAAAAAAAAAAAAACAGACTTTTTATATATTACATGTCTTTCTGCACATGTGGCGTTTTCTTTCTTTGCTATCACCCATTTATTTTCTTCAGGATATCAATCTGTCAAACTTGGTCATCCACTTTTTCCCTCTCATTTTGAGACTCGATCAAGGATGAACGTTGATGTGGGAACCTACAGTATGTGAATATGAGAAAGGGAACAAATGTTTCACTGTGACAGACTGCAACGTGTCTAAAGATGCAAGTTAAAAACTGGTTGTTTATGTAATAACCTCAGCAGCGACCTCATTTCCCCTCTCGTCTGTTCCAACCACTCAGCATCAGCAGTATACAGTATACTAATCACCTGGCTGATCATCTTCAGTTATCTTCAGCTGTTTCTCACTGCTTCATGATTTAAATTAGATGGTTTTATGCTTGAATGATTCATACTGTAGGTCACTGTGTGGCTTAACAAATGAAAAACCTTCTGGACTGAAAATGAGAGATGGAGAAGTCCATCAGAGAGCCTGGAGAACTATTCCTCAAGACTACATAAAAATTATAAGGTCTAGCACTTAGGAAAAAAGAAAATATGATGAAATGAAGGGGCTTACAACTTTTGCACAGGAATTGTTCAATCACAGAATGAAGACTTGGTTGTATATTCCTGCGCCATTGGGATGAACTTTTTGAGAAACATGACGTTCAGCATAGCTCAGAAAACGAAACCTGTGCGTTAGCTAGAGCAAACGTAGATTTAACTTTAATCAACTCATGTTCTAAATGTGATTAATTTAATTGAAATAATTGTATCTTTTCAAAACATAATTATGACAAATGGCACATAAAGCTTTTTTCAGATACTGAAACTAGTAGTAATAAAAATAATCAATGTTAGAAAAAAATGGAATACTTATATTTTTCATTTCACTTAAAATACAGACAAAACTGAGAAAAGCTGAGAAACACAACTTATGCAAAACGTTCAACAAAAGTTTCATATGAAAATAATTTACAGTACATTGCCAACATAATAATTACAGAGTCAGCCAAAAAAATGTACACACAATTTCTTGCTATACATTATGCATTGATTTATATGATAATGTTATGATAATAATATGGTAATATTATTGATATTATATTAATTTAATATACATCATACTATTTTTACTTTACTGAAATGCTGACTCTGTGAAAGAAAGTGAAAAAAAATACATTTGATATAAAAAAACAATTCTATTGGTATCCAGTTTCAAAAAAAAAAAAGTTTTCCAAATCCCATATATCAGATTTTTTTTAACAGTCATGAATATTTGAACAGTCATTAATTAATTGTTTATTTTTATACCAGAAATTAAAAAGAAAATAGTTTAGATATATTTTTTGTCACCTAATTTACACTTTTTATTGTTGAATGGTGAAAGTCCCATGTGTCTTCTGTGCACACGGTGACCTCATGAGGTTTCGCTTATCCTTTACCTGAGAACAAATGAAAAAAAAGGTACACACAATAGTATGTTTTTTCTTTCAAGCTATAGCGTACTGATAAGCTGCAAGCAAAAGCACTAAAGCTGTCTTACTCTTTAAAATTGAAATAAAGGTTGATCACTGGTTAGTAAATACAAGCTAGCTTGCTAAGTATTAATTAGCCTAAAAAGCTAGCTGTATAAACTTAGCTTGTGGTAGCTTGCTAATGTTAGCCATGTACCAAATTGTTGTTTAAATGTCAGAAGTCATTTAAAAGTTATTTAACAAACTTTAAAAGAAGTGGAAAGGCCCTCTGGTCAAAGTTTCCGAACTTATGTTGCTAGCTTTAGCTCTGGTTTAAGAGTCGGCTGTGCTCTGACTGAAACAGTCCTTTTCTCACGAGTGTGCAAACACTGCTGAAAAATGCTGTCTAGCTAAGATTCAAATCAATCATATTGGTCACAAGTACCTTACAGCATTTTTTTCACATATCCCAGGTAAGGGAAGGTAAGGGTCAGAGCGCAGGGTCAGCCAGGATACAGCGCCCCCTGGAGCAGCTAGGGATACAGGCCTCGCTCAAGGGCTCAACAGTGGCAGCTTGGTGGTGTTAGAGCTTGAGGCGACCCATGACCTTCCGATCAGTAACCCACAGCCTTAACCGTTTGATCCACTACTGCCGCTGGGATACTACTGTATATTTACCTGATGATGCTAACGAGACGTCTGACTTGTACCTTGTCATTGGGAGAAAAAAGGGAACAGCGAACACCCTCTGAATACAACTGGAGCAAAGCCATTGGAAAAGTCTCAGCAAGCACAGTATCTCAAACATCTTGTCATAGTTTTATTTCAACAATGACCTCAACTTTCAGTCCATAAACAAGGTCTTCAGGATGCAATGTTCACACATGACATAAAGGAAATAATATATTCAAGGACCGGATAATAGAGTCAAAGCTAAAACCTGTCTCGGAATGATGTCTTGTGTTTTTTCTACGTACTTTCAAGAGATCAGTGTACAGTCGGTTGAATGTTGGAAAGACAGAATAAAAGACAATAGCAATCTGCATTTAGATTTTTGTGTAAATCTGTACAGTAGACTCCAGTGTAATAGCGGGACAAAAAGAGCTGGTGGAAAGCATAAAGATGTATTCGTACAGGTTTGTCCGAGGTAGCCGATAAAGTAACAAATTTGAATTTGTTGAAAATCCATAGTATCGCGAATTGCAATGAATATAAAATCTGTGCTGCTGTGCCTTCGGGACAACAACTTTATTCTAAACAAGATCTTTTTTTTTTATTATTATTATTTTGGGTGGCCTTTTTTTTTTTTTTTTTTTTTTGCACAGCACCGCATATTTAAACTCTACACTATAAATATAATATAAATGTCATCCCTGGTACAAATGTGGTTATTTGCAGGAAATATACCTCCACCCTGCTCCCAGCCCCGGGTAACCTTTTCCGAGTTTCATTTTAATATATATTGAATACAGCGACTTTAAAAGTCTGCCAGGGACGGACAAGGGGAAAGCACTCTGTTTTCTTTGTCCCTAAGGGCAGGAGCTGTGACTTCCACCCATTTGTATTTAAACCTCTCCCTGCCATCACAGCAATATATTTCCATTTTAAGTAACCGGTTCTGTATGATGATTTATCAATTTCTCTCGCTGATGCGTTTCGCTCGGACGCAAAGGTAATCAGGGAGCAGAGGGCCGTCGCCTCTTTGTGGATTGCGCGGAGGCTCTTGGTTTATGGCTTATGGTCCGCGCTTCCTTCGACGTGAGGAAATTTTCATATTCATCCCGGCCCGGGAGTCTGAGTTTACCTGCCCGAAATGTAATTGGAGAAATTCTCAGCTTGGCCCTCTAAAAGAGGGGAAAAAAAGTAGAGAGAGATTAAAATCCCGGCATCAGCTTTTGCATCCCGAGAAACGGATGGAGGAGGGTATCTTGCTTGTAAGAGTCTTCCTCCCCTCATTAAATAGCAATATAAAAACAGCATAGGTCAGCCATTCTGCTGGCCGAGAGCTGTTACAGCCCCATATCACGCCTGAAGAGCAGAGAGGGACGAGGCAGCCTCACAGGCCCATTGCTTTCTATCAATATGGATAGTTAGAGTTGACCTGCTTCACCTACACGATGCTGGTTAACAGTGTGGCCAGAAATGTTCTCAGCTGGGAGAGCATTGATGTATGGTTTACTTAGGAATCCAATAAACTTTCACTTTATACGTGTGTCCGCAACACAGAGGCGGGATTTGATAAAAGGCCAACACTGCGAAGTGAAGGGAAAAAAAAAAAAACAGGTTGCAACTTTATTGCTGATTCTGTTCCTCACATTCCTGTGCTTGGTTCTTCCTGCTTTTGTCCTCCGATATATTCCGAGATGCTTTTCTGTTCAACATGCCTGTAACGAGTGACTCTTTGATTTGCCATGGCCTTGCTGACATTTCAACCCACTCCCCTGTGACCTCAAGGTGATTGTAATCGATTCAGGTAACTGAATCAATGCTTCTGTTTTTTGATTCAGAATCAATTTTCATCTCCTGCAAATACTGTACGCGTCATTTTCCAAGAGTGTTGCATCCCTTTCTAATGTCAGTGCAATACTGCCACCTACTGTACTGGAGTGTGTTGCAGAAGATAGGCAGGAATTAAAAAGCATATCGCTGTGTACGAGACGTGGAATAAAACAAGAACACAAGTTTTTATTATTATTATTAAATGAAATTGTAAGCTCCATATTTTTGACACGCCTGCTCTAACCACCTTAATTAGTCATGAAAATAACATGCACGTCATGTAAACCCGCCTAGTATCTCCTTTCCTACTGTAGGTAAATCCTGTATAATAATTCTGTGTGTGTGTTCTATAGTGTCATTGCATTTCGATTGTGTAGCAGGAGAAACGTTTGGCCACCCGTATCACTGAGCCGTATCACAAGAGGCCGAATCCCTCGGGCGGCCGGACTCATCGGGTTTGCCTTGTTAATCAGAGCTCCTCCAGTGCGGATTGGACAGGCTCTAAAAGCCCACCGTTCAGCTGGCTAACCAGCTACATCAGGACTGGAGAGATCTCCGTGTGAGTCCTGGCTAATGCTCCTGTTGGCAAATGTCCTTCTGCGGCCAATAAAGAAAATGAAATGAAAAATATGAAAGGGAGCACGGGCAAGAGCAGGGAAGTAAATGAGACCTTTCTGAAATAACAGCTTAAATATTAAAGAGAAAAGGTCAGAAGGTATAAAGAATGTGTCCGCGTGAGATCGCAAGGAGACAGGGGCAAGACTGGGGCCATTACTGTTTCGTGATTGGATTTGTCCCTATTATTGATTTTTTTGTTTTGCTGTTTTTGTCTTAAGCGGCACATTTTTCCCCCGGGTGAGGCAAATAAAACTGAAATAATCTAGGGAGTTATGTGACCAATCTTCTCTCTCTCTCTCTCTCTCACACTACTTCTCGCTCTCGCTCTTCTCCGTCTGTCTCTCCTGGGTCCAGCGGATCACATTAAAGTCAGCGTGGCCCTACAGATGGTTGGGTTGTATCAGGAGCAGATGGTCATGCTCAGATATTTATCTAACCACACAGTGGATTTTTCTCCCGTTTTTGGTGGCTGAGGTACATCTGAAGGTTAAAGCAATAGATTTCGTTTTTTTTTTCCCCTCAAAAAGTTAACCTTCATGCTGTTCGATTTCGGAGGCAACAGTTGAAAATTACTTTGGTGGACGGGTTAAACATGGTGTAATAAATGAACCTAATGAATTAAAATGGACTAAATGTCACTGTCTTCTACTCTGCAGCTCATCCTGGAAGCCCACAACGTTCCCGAGCTCTCCGCTGGAGTCAACTGTACCTTCGAAGACCTGGCTGAGATGGACGGACTTGTAGAAGGCAATCGCATCACTTGTATCTCTCCAGCCGAGAAGGAGGTCCCACGCATCGTTGTAGACCAAGGTGTGTCTCAGAGACAGCAATGCCAGTCTTCTTTGTCCTAGCATTGGTCCATTTGGACATGTCCAAGTTGTTGATGTATTCAAGGGCCGCACGAGTAGCTTGGCTGTGAAATCAGTATGCGGTTGGGTGAGGAGAAGAAGAACCTGGGAGAGAAGCCAAGTACTGTGCTTTGAAAAAGAAAAAGAAAAAAATAACACGCACTATGATGCCTGGTGCATTCAGGACGTAACAATATAGCACTAGAAATAAGGTATTAGTCGGATATAGCTTGGGAGCTTCATAGGGAGACGAAGAAACTGCAGAGTATCAGAAAGTAACGGATAAACTGTTGAACACTATAGGGTCGGCTGCAGCCCACGTCCGAGTGACAGATCTATCCGGACCCTTATGCTTTTCTCATAATAAGTCAGAATAATTAAAATACTGACATCAGACATCAAAAAAGACATCATTTTCTTTCCGTTTGCTAATTCATATGTTTCCATTCATGTTAAAAAGTTTCAGGAATCAAAGCTAGGATTGTAATTTTTTTTTTTACGCCTTCCATAAGAATCCACGTCAAACCCTAATTTGTCATGAATTTGTCTCGAGTCCAGGTTTAATGAGACAGAAGTGGGATACTGGAGGCCGTGTACAATTTGGAAGACACCCACTCATGTACTACTGTCTTTTCACATACTGTTAAAGAATTATTCATCACGCTGCTTGGAAAAACACCAATAATTACAGCAATTACATCAATGGCGAGTGAAAATGGCACCGCGCATCAGCGCAGTTGTTGAAAGTGCAAAGTGTCAGCGGGAAAACAGGAGCCCTGGCTGAACCAAGATAAACACATGGCGCGCACTGAAGTCGACTAATTTAACCTCGCTCGCGTCTTGACTTACTCACGTGGCACGATAATTGGAGAGGCTGGATGGGACGATGTGGCCTTGACTCCTGGGAAAACCTCATTTGCATCGCAGGCATTGAAGAGACAGAGGAGGGGAAAGTGAAAGAAATTGAGAGAGACCCCAGAGCAGAGACGTTGGTTTACATGCTCTTTTTGTTTCTCATTATCTCGCCTGCAGCTGTTGACTGGTGCAGCAGGGCATGTTTTGTAATTGAGTGAATAATCATTAGCTACAACGGCATTTCTCTGCCATCTTCATTCTTCCCGCAACCCGTCTTCCCGCGCCCAGGATCTTTCTGGCAGTGGGATTTAAAAGGCTTCGGAGCTGAAGTGATTAAATCTCTTCGGATGATGACGACGACGACGCTCTCCGCATACACAGCTGTTCAGCTGGAGGAACCGTTTTGACAGCATTCATTTCGCGAGACGAGAGCGAGGAAGGACAAACAGAGTCAGTCTCTCCTTCGCTTTCTTACCCTCTGTCTGTTCCGCTCATCTCCTCGGTTGGTTAACTTTCGGAATAATTGAAAAGTGCTCACATCTGGGCAGCTGTCACGAGGTGGGTAATTTCTCCTCGTATGAAAGCGTCGCAATTTGCTGCTAATAAAGACGGCAAAGAAGAAACGTATTTATACTTCCCTCAGCGCTACAGAAGAGGAGGATAATGCGCCATGCCAAATAGCTGCTCGACCCTGACGAGACAGATTCAATTTTGATCTAACTATAGGTGACCGCGATACATTATTTGCGTATATCCTGAAAACCTTGACTCGTGAGATTCATCAGCAGTCGACTTATCGCCGTTTGACTAAGTCAAGCGCCTCAGTGCTACAAATGATCAGCATGTCTGTACTGTACAGCGGTACCTCGGCCTACGCATTTAATCCAGTCCGGAGGTGAGTTCTCGAGGGAAAATTACATTTTGCGAAACGCATTTTCCCTGGGAAATAATGCAAACGCAGATAATCCGTTCCAGCCACCCAAAAATATCATCAATATTTCCAATTTCCAGCACTGTAATCATATTTTTGCATATAAAACAATCAAAACATTTGTAAAAAAAACATGTAAGGCGCAGTGGTTAAAGTGCTCGCCCTATCATCTGGAGATCGCGAGTTCGATTCCCGGGTGATGCTGTAACCTCTCGCAGCCGGAGGTCTACAGAGAGCTGATTGGCCCGAGCTCTGTCAGAGGGGAGAGACTTAGAGCTCCCACATTAATCATGGATCTACAACCAATCAGGGGCGTCTGTGAGCTCACGCGAGCGGAAGGAGCGGATAGCGCTGTCCTCCGAGTGTGTGACTCCGCCCCCAGCGGTGCGCGAGCGAGCAGTTCGAAAAGAGTGGGTCGGCTGGCGTCACGTGGTTCGGAGGAAACACGTGATAGTCTTCGGCCCTCTCGACCGAGTGGTAGTAGTAGCCTTAATGTGGCGCCCCCTAGTGACGGGGAGGAATTGGACACGACTAAATTAGGGGGAAAATCTGGGGAAAATCCAAAATAAATAAATAAATAAAAGACAGGTAAATGAAATAGACATTAAATTAATTTATGATGCCTGCTTTAAAAACCAAACTAAAATAGGCTCCCTTTTCTTCTTGCTACCGTTTATGCTAACGTTCTTGGGACCCATAGTGCTACGTTTTCACGAAATCTTGCACAAAAAGCACAAAAAATATGAAAACTTGCTTCACTTGGCTTTCATGTATGACCAACATGACACGTTGTCGCAAACAAGTTTTGATCAGATCCCAGACGTACACTTATTGCATGCTGGGGCTTTCAAAATGTTAGTTCTTAAGGCAGAAATTTGTGAGGCGGGGCGTTTTCGTATGCTGATGTACCCATGTACTTCAAAATGTCAATAGTCTTTTTTTTTTACGAATTATTCAAAACTTAGATCTTGTGCCTTTAATGATTTTTATACCAGTTTTTTTCATGGACAATCCTAGGACGAGGACGAGAAAATACGAGTCTCATAAAACGAAGACATTAAATGTAAGGAGACAGGGTTGGGTTCTGCAAATCGCACATTTCTATCCCGTTCATACATCAAGAGATTTTCCCCATACGTCTTCGAGATATTCGAGGAGAACCTGTTGCACTGAGAGATCTATGGGGTGGCTTCATGACTGTCTCTGAGAATAATAACGGCTTTATGCATCCTTGGAGATGGAGGGGGGGAAAAAAAAATCAGGCACCATAAAGTACAAAGCTTACCAAACGTCTAGGGTCTTAGGACCTCAAAATGCCTGGTTTAGTGAAGCTAGAAGGAGAATGAGAAGAGAAGGTCATTTATTAACTCGCTCCCTCATCCTTTCATTATTTCGTCTCTCCTCAGCGTCATGGTAACCATATGTGTCCTGCGTGACTCATTAAGAAGGCACACGCGCCAGGGTGTGTTAGGAGGTCTGCACACACACACACACACACACACACACACACCCGAGATACCAGCCATCAAGGTAACATTTAGGAAGACTAATTAGGACAGATTCTTTGTCAGCCACACTTTCCAGTGATTGATGAATGATTCCGTCTTTTTTGAAGAGACAGAGACAGAAGGATAGTGAGGAAAGAGAAAGAGAGAGAGAGAGAGAGTATGGTGTTAAAGAGAAAGTGGGAGATAGTGGGAATGAATCAGAGGCAAAGATAAAGAGACAAAACAAGAGTGGGTGACAAAGAGAGGCGCGCGCTCTTCCATCGAGAGGGGAGATGTCGGCGTCCGGCTCATTGAATTAAACATGAGGTTCTTCATTAGCGCTGACAAAAGGACACCGAAAATCCTTTGTGCCTCGCATTCATCAGCTTGTACAGGTTCCACTGTCTTTCTTCCTTCCTAATCTCCCTTTTTTTTTAAAAAAAAAAAAAAAAAGGACTTTGAAAGACTTTCAGATGGACTTGAAGCCTTTTATATTTGAAGCAAAGCAGGTAACAACGTGGTGTTATGCAGGTGAACTCTAACCCTCAGGATGTGCTGCTTTGGTAGGAGACATGATTATGCACACGTTTATGTGTCTCTTTAGGTTCTTTTATGCAGTAGTAGTCTTAGAAATAAGTTTTGGGAGGATATGTCGGAGATGCTTTTCTTACAGATGTTATGCAAGTTAAATCCAGATCTCACAAGATTCATATTCCAAATTGTGGGACTCAGATTTTGCTCAAATCCAATTCCAGTCCAGAACCTCCAGGTGCAGAGTCCAACTTCTTTAAAGTCTTAAGCTTTAATCTGTTGAGTACAGTAGAAGTCGTGTCCAGTGTCATCAAGTGGGAGGTCAAGTTCTCCACTAAGAGTCAAGTTAAATTCTCCCAATTTGGCATCATGGTTAGCACTGTGGCCTCGCACCTGCAGGTTCTGGTTTTGATTCCCGTCTCTATGCGCAAGGATTGTGCGTGTTCTCCCTGTGCTTGGTGGGTTTCCTCCGGGTACTCCGGTTTCCTCACACCGTCCACAGACAGACAGATGTGGCTAATTGGCGTTCCCAGATTGCTCATAGTGTACTTTGGGATGGATTGGCACCCAGTCCAGGATGTACCTTGACTTGTGCACGAAGTCTCCTGGGATAGGCTCTAGACCCCCGTCACCCAGCAAGAGAGAGAGAGAGAGAGGGAGAGAGAGTGAGTGTCAAGCTTTAAAGTCTGATTTATGTCAAAATTTGAGTCAATCTGGCGAACGTGATACAATCCAAGGTAAGTCCAGCACAGTTTTTATCTGTGGACGTACAGTATAGGGAGTTATAGAGTCAAATCTAGTAATATAAAGTAATATAGAGTCCAGCCCAGATATACACATATATATGGAGATTTAAAGCTATGTTCACATAACAAAGCCACATTGCTCCATTCCGGATTTGCATGTCATGATGGTTTACATTCATAATTACAAATTTTTATCTGACTCTAATGCGGACACGTCAGTTATATGAAATGGCGCATACAGTACGTGCACATTAAGAAGTCTGGGACAAATTGTGTTGAAACACATGATATTAGTGCGAGCACTCATTCATTTCAAACAACGGATGAGATTTTAGCTTGGGATTTTAGTTAGTCGGCTGTATTAGTTGAGGTCTAAAAGAAGGAAGAAGGACCAAACACCATGCTTCGGCCATTGCTACAAAATCCCAGTTTGAGTCCGAAATGAGCTCAGAGTACGGAATCAGTCCCAAAGCTGTAGAGTCCCGAGTCTAGAATCAGTCTCAAACCCAAACCCAAACTCATACTTCAGTCGAAAGTCTAGCCTAGAATGTGGAAGTGTTTCCTGCACAGGTGCATAAGTTTTGATTGAGTTATTTATTGTGTGTGTTTCTTTGTTTTCCAGGCGACCACCAGATTGTGCAACTCTACCTCAAGTCTAAGGAAACAGGACTAGCTTTCGCCAACACAAGCTTCGTCTTCTACAATTGCAGTGTGCATAAATCGTAAGGATAGTCCCTTTACCAGCTTATTCATCTTAGTGTAACTCAAACCTCACCTTTGACTCTTTTTTTTTCTTTTTTTTTTTTTCTTTTCTTTTTTTCTTCAGGTGTCTTTCTTGTGTTGGAAGCCCTTACCAATGTCACTGGTGTAAATACCGTCACATCTGCACCCATGACCCACGCAGCTGCTCTTTCCAAGAGGGACGGGTCAAGCAGCCTGAGGTGAGTCGTGATTTCTCACTTGCTCACTGATTCCTTTTTCAGAATGCCGCAGTACCACTGAATGAAGTTTGAAGAGGGTGTAACTTGGAAATCAGCTGTTCTGAGGTGGGCGGCGCAGTTAGCATTGTCGCTTTGAACCTCCAGGTTCCGGGTTCGATTCCCGCCTCGGGGTCTGTGTGCATGGAGTTTACATGTTCTCTCCCCGTGCTTGGTGGATCTCCTCCGGGTTCTCCGGTTTCCTCCCACAGTCCATTTGTTTTTGGGTTTTTTTGCCACGTAATAGATCTAGTTTTTCGACCTCGCGTGATTTTTTCCGCTACTCTACATTACCGCGTCTTCCCATCTCACGGCGAATTTATTGCACGTCTAAATTCCACCGTACTTAGAGCATCGATATAAGTGTCACCATGCTCATGTGTATTCATGCCTCATGCATGTTCATGTTCAGTGTATAATCAGTTTCAGAGCTCGGCCACATGCTCGCACCTGCATGTAAAGAGGCACATGAGCAGTCTGGGGTGCGAAACGCAGGATCTGAGTTGAAACTGTCACTCAGATCACTGCAGCTTATCCAGATTACATGAACTGTTGTTCTTGCTTCAAGCGTACGAGCGTGCATAATGCTGTGTAAAGTTTCAGTCCACCCCCCCCCCCCCGGGGTTGCGCGTTTCAGCCAGATGCACATGTTTGGTCTTAGCATTTATTAACATCTTTCATCTGCGGTTGCTTGCATTTGCATTACTAATTATTTACCGGCCCACACAGTCAATATTGAGCGGGCTAATATTTGGATTTCTTTTCATGTTCCTAACAACCCGCTTACAAATGCAGGGATCGGACACTTGTCACATATTAATGACATTTTCTCCACATGCCTTTGTTTGACTGCTGTTTCAGGGTAGGTGTTTCGACTAGCTAATGAGTTTTACTTTGGATTTCATTAATCCGCGATACCGGGGAGGTCGGGGAGCGGGTCGGATTTTTCGTCGCATTCAGCCGTCGCTTAATGAGTTTGGATGTTTACCTCAGACATTAGCGTATAAGGCAACGGCGGGTCGGGTTCGGCTCATACGAATGTGACGGCCCTTCCCGCTGACCTTCTGCGGAGGAAGTTCTGTGCTTTATTCCAATTAAGGGATTTGCATTGAAGGATGATCATGGGGATAATCCATTTGTGTTTTATGAATGGCTGATGAAGTGAAGAGCCTTTTCACCTCAACACACACACACACACACACAGGTAAAGTCCGGTCTTTCCAATGCTACGGCACGTCCACACTAAGCCGAATGTATCAGCGCTCCACCACGCTGACTGTCCTCAAACATGACTACTTTGCATTTTAATGTCTAATGAAGAAGATCACGTTATTGTTATTGTTATTACAGTCTGTATGTAAAGCTTAAAGTGATGCACTGGGAAGGACGGAGATAACGACCAACAAAATTATGTAGGACTTTGAACCTCCGTCTCCCATTCTTTATTTCTTTGTCCTTATGTTAGATCTCGAGATTAGTGAGATTTACAGGGAGTTTGATGCACTCACTTGTTCTGAGTGGGTTAATACAGCCATGTTGAGTCGTGTCAGCTGGCATCGGCGTTGGCGCACGTTGCCATCCGCACCTAGCCCCTGGCTGAACATGCCATGACTAAATAACACATCTGTCTTTGGCCAGACACCCAGCTTGCTTTTGTTCTGATAGAAAATGAGCGACATGCTGCCCTTGATGCGCCTCTCCTTTACCGGTAACAACACTGAGACACATTTCATGAGCTGCAACTGGAAGACGATTTAAAGATAGACATCCATGTCAGGGGGGTCGAAGAGAGCAAAACTGTCCACTCTCTCAGGGTGGGATGGACACTGCAACTGTCTCCCCTCTATCGCACATTACGTCGTTTGTTTTCTGAGCATGCTCAGACACCCTGAAGCACGGACAGCGTTTTAAAGACCTCTTGGAGGAATCACATGCTACAGAAGCTTTCACTCTTCCTGGTTTATATCCTGTGCTACCAGTCAAACCTTCTAATTCTGTGATCTTATTCCTTTCTACATTGTAAAATAATGCTAAAGGCGTCCATCCATCCATCCATCCATCCAACCATCTAGGAACAGCTGTGGAGACCAATTGTAATCGCCATTGTATGGGACCAAGCGTGGTAGGACCTCCGGTCAACATTCACACACTACAGGCAATTTGGGAACGCCAGTTAGCCTACCCTGAATGTCTTTGGACTGTGGGATTAAACCAAAGAACCTGAAGGAAACCCACCAAGCACGGGGAGAACATGGAAACTCCCCACACACACACTCAGACCCCGAGGAGAGATTTAAACCCTCGACTTTAGAGCTAACCACTAAACCATGGTGTCGCCAAAAATCTCTTTTGACCAGTTGATATTGAGATGTATATCCGCTACTTTATGATCTGTAAAGCTTCATAACGGCTCTAATCTGAGGTGCTGGTTGTTCATTCTGATTTCCGAGGCTGGTGACTCTAAATGGACTTCTCCTCTGCAGCAGAGCTACACTAGGTTTCGGTCTTGCTTTTCTGGGAACGAAGAAAAATCGACCAAAAAATTAAATGATAGACATGTGGAAGAAGTTGCCGGAAAAGAGAACGATCAGGATCACAGAGAGGGCAAATCGATCTTTCCGGGCTGCCTCAAAGTCTTATTAAGACAAAGATTTGCGGCCATCATTGGCAGGAGGTCTATAGGATTGAATAGATTTCTGAAAGACATAACTGTCCTCATCTGCTTGGCTTTATTTTCCACGCAGCACTTGTTAGAAATCATTGTGAAGAGAGCTGCTGTACTGTGTAGTTGTACTTTGGCAGAGTAGAAGAAAAAGGATGGGTGAAATATAAATAAAAAAATAATAAAAGGCCGAGGATAGATGAGGCGATTGGAGCGTTGAGGAGAGTGAATGTAAAAGCACAGGAGGGAGGGAGGGAGGGAGGGAGGGAAAGACGGCAGGACGGATGATTTGTAGGGATCAGAAAGCTTGCAAAGCGGGAATGGAAGTCACCAGAGCCAGAGAGACAAAATGAGTCATTCCTCCGCTGTCTGGATCAGACACAGCCATCTCTCACACACGTACACACACACGATCACGCTCTAATTATGGATCTGCCCATCTGTGCCAGATCCACTCAGTGTGCCAAGGCTTTTCCCGCCCTCGCGCTCTCGTTGCCTTTCTTTTTCCGCCTGCCTCTCACACCTTCTCGCTGTCAATCTTTACCGAATAAAATTGATTTCGCCATCATCAGCGCTCCTCCGGCACCATCACCAACACGTGCCGTGATTACTGTCTGAATCATTCCACCTTCCCGAATGTTTACAAGCAAACCTGTATCCATAAAGACCCGAGTACACACACACTCACACACTCACACACACACACACACACACTTCCCTTTCTTGTTTTTTTTTTTCTGCTTTTCCGCAATGTCATCATTAAATCATCATTTCATTTTTTTTTTAAATCGTGCCTCATCTTTATGAGCAGCCTTGAGCATGTCAGCTTTTCACTAAATCATTGTCAGACAGTGGAACCAAAAGTGTCAAGACACGGCTCTCCTCGATGTGCATCGCAATATTATCTTTGATTTATTTAGTCATTGGGATTCCAGTAAGGCTCTCGAAATGTCTTTCGCTTCAGGGTGGCGATAATCAATTCTGGCTCGGCTGAACCGATTCCGCACTTCTCAAAGCGTCTCTCCCGAAGGACTGCTTGTGACAGGGGAGTGTGTGTGTAGAAGTGGCTCCGCATGGAGCGCATCGTGCATCGGTCAGATACTGGACGGAGACCGGGTTAAGTCCTGTTGGTTTGCGCTTGCTCATAAATGGTGACTCGGCTCCAGGCTTGGTGGTTTGTTCCTGTGACTTGAACCATAGTCCTGAAGCAGTGCACCCTTTGGGATTGTTTTAGGGTTTGTTCAGTCTCTTCCTGCTGTCTCCTATTAAAGAGCAGAAGCCTTGAAAATGGCATTTCCATGGCTCTAGTGTGAATTACGTAAAAGCCAGACTGTGGACATGTAGATATACCCCTCTTTCACTCTCTATAAGGGCATTTTCTAAATCCCATAAATGTGTGAAATGCTTGGCCTCCCGCAGTGCTCAGTGCTTGGACCCACCAGTGAAAGACCCCGAGGTGCATTTTCTTCATTGTAAACTAAACTAGTCCTATAAGAATGAATGAAACATGTAATTACCTGGCCTTAATACTAATAGTCATGGGCCAGTGATGGCGTTCTAGGTTTCTCACCAGTTTAAAAGTTCTGGTTTTTATTACCAAACTTCCACTTTTGGTCCCTGAAGCAAGGTTGTTAACCCTCTCTGCTCCAGGGGGCGCTGTATCATGACTGACCCTGCGCTCTGACCCCATGTTCCTAACAACCTGGGATATATAAAGAAAATCATTTCACATTGCTATAACACATCTGTAACAAGTTAAAAAACCTTTTCACCTCCTTTTTCACCTTTCCTTCTCTTGCAATAATTAAACCTATGTTTATAGCTCTTATCTTTTAAACAGCGATGCTTCTGAAAAGGTCTTCGCTTAATGTTTTTTTTTTAAATAGAATCCTTAAGGATTCCTTCCAAAAAGGAAGAACCTATTCAGGTTGCAACATTTAACATTTTTGAAACTCATTTCCCACCTGCTACCTAGTTCTTTCCTACCACGTGATTGGTTAGGGTCGCTCTGGTTGACATCACCAGCTATTCATAAACCATCGATAGTTTTGCTCTCTTGGCCAAAAAAGTCTGTGGCATAGTTAAGATTGTCAAAACTTACAAGCAAATTGTAGTCTTTATCTTAAACACTACAGTATATACAGTAGCACAGTATAGTGTCGGGTGTTCTAATCAGGCCGCTTATCAACAGTGAAGGACAATCTTAATGCTTCAGCACATCAAGACATCTTGGACAGTGCTATTCTTCCAACCTTGTGGCAACAATTTGGTGATAGACCCCGTTCTATTTCAGCATGACTGAGCCCCAGTGCACAAAGCAAGGACTGCAAAGACATGGTCTGATGAGTTCGATGTGGAAGAACTTGACCGGCCCTAACACAGAACCCTGACCTCGGTCACCTTTGGGATGAACTGGAAGGGAGACTGTGAGCCAGGCCGTCTCGACCAACATCAGTGTCTGACCTCATAAACGCTCTACAGAATGAATCGGCACGCCAAAAAAACACTCCAAAACCTTGTGGACAGCCTTCCAAGAAGAGCGGAACCTGTTATATCTGCAAAAGCGGGAGCAACTCCCTATTGAAGTGTATTTGGATACAATGTCACTGCAGGTTTGGCCAAATACTTTTGTCCATATAGTGTATGAGTATTTCCTGTAAAAGTAGGACAAACTCTATGCTATTAATACCAGCTGTCCCACTGTATGCTGGAATGCAGGAGCTTCAACTTACGTTCAACTTACGCCGTACTTTGGATGTGTGTCCTGACAATCCAGAACCGATATCAGACCGTAGAAGATTGATATACTGTACTTCGACTGTTCTTCTGGTGGAAAATTCTGTTTTCAACATGGTGGATGTCTGAATCGAGTGGCTGTTCCTGTTCTCGGTGCCCTGGACCAAAGGGCAGTGGGACCCAGTGGTTGCTAACGTTCTCCAGAGTCTGATGGCAAAGCGTGATTTGTTCTTTACTTTTGGCGGTACACTTACATTGATATTACATCCTTCCTTCTTTATTATGTTCGGTCCCTAACTCTACAGGGACCTCTGTGTTTCTCCTCTCACTGCCTCCGAAGACTTAATAACCGAAGACTCTGTATTAAAGCCGTACACTTTGGTGTCAATCACATGGACATATAAAGCTGAAAATCCGAAGCATGTCGGAGAACCCTATTCCCAAGGATGAGAGGGGAAATGTGAAAAGATGGCATGATGATCATGAGCAGCAATAAACACATATAGCTGTAAGATCAGAAATAAAAGTCTCCGTTTAAGCCTAGGAGAGACTCGAGAGATCGAGATGTCGCATTATAGTTATACAAAGTACTTTTCTCTGAAACATGCTATTAGCTAACGATAATTAGATATGTTTTTGAGCTAGGGGTTCCCTCAGGGGGTTGGCCGAACTCTGATTGGGGATTTAATGTTCAGAATCGGGGCTGAATCACAGGGCAGCGTTGGCTTGCCATCAGGGAAAGCAGTGTGTTTATTTCCATCTGCGGTTTTAATTCTGCCCGCTCTCGTGGGCGCTGAATTGAATAAGGCGCGAGGGGTGAAGAATGCCGTGTTCGTGCGTGTCTGTGCGAGCGCAAGCGTTTCAGAACAACAATTATATGTGTGGGTGAGTGTGTTTGTGTGTTTTTGCATGTTTTAATGTCAGTTTATGAATTTTAATGGGGGCTATTTGCGCACGCAGGGAAGAGGAACGTGTGTATGCGTGTGCACTGTATATGAGCGCGGGGACACATAATTGCGATAATGTTTAAGTGCTAGGATTCCCTCGGGTTACAGCCATCGATCGTGTGCGCAGAATGAATCAGAGTAAAAAGATTTCATCTCGGTAAAGTTCAACAAAGTTTTCTACAAAGTTCAAATGTAAAGAATAAGTTTACCGTGCGATTTAATCGATTGTGGAAACTTTGTCGATCGTTTGTGGGTTGAGTAAATGAAGGGTCAGTATTTGACTCGGAATCACTTTTTAAATGATTTAGGTGAACGTAAACATTTAAGAAACGTTAACTGACCATAAATTGGCGAATTCCTTACAAAAATGTACCACTGATTTTGCAGGGACTTTTGCGGCAGCGCATGCAACTACTGGTCAGCGTGTGCTTCTTCTGTTTGTAGTTATGAGCGCGCAGTGCAATACCGCCACCTACTGGACTGGAGTGTGGAGCAGGAAAAATATTAGCGCTTTGTACGAAACATGACATTTAAGCAGCACAAATAACAGAGTTATTTCAGTGCTTATTAGATACTTTTAGTGATTTTTATACTTCAAAACCTGTTTAAAAATAAAGATGAGCCAACGAATGACGCAGCGGTATCGAGCTCATCCAAGATCGAGAGGTAAAATCCCAGGTGATGCTGTAGCCTCTCGCAGCCGGGCACCTGGAGGGAGCTGATTGGCCGGGCTCTGTCAGTGGGGATGCGTTAGCGCTCTGACATCAATCACGAATCAAGGGCGTCTGTGAGCTCATAGCCCTGTCGCCCGAGTGTAACCAAGGAACAGGTGATAGCCTTCACCCTCCTTGGTTGGTAGTTGTAGCCTTGATGTGGGAGTGTCCTGATGATGGGTGGGAATTGGCTAGGGAGAAAATAAAATAATACTAATAAAATAATAAAATGAAATAAAGCTGCCTGAATTAAACCAAACCGTAAAGTTTAGGGTCATTGAAACAAATCAAATTCATGATGTTCATAAGTGGAATTGAATGGACAGTCTACATATGATTCACAGCACAAAGGAATGTATAACAATCTTTATAACCGGGAATCCTGACAGGAATATATATATTTTTTTAATTTATTATTTTTTTGGTGTTGAAAAGCCTACTCCTCCACCCCCTAGTGGCAGTGGCATAGAAATATGACAAAAATACTAAAAGACGAGGGCGGCGTTCTCTCAGAAATGTGTGTTAACTGTTGGATTGCGCAACCAACACACCCCGACGAGCCTCACTTTACAGCTTTGCATTATATATATAATTGAAATACGTCAGGCGTTTTTATCTAAATGAAGTTTCACACCTCAGCTTAAGCACCCAGTGAAATCCACACCGATCATAAGCCTCTTATCGCCATAAGCCAAGAGCGCAGGGACGCCACCATTACCCTATATTCACATCGCGATGAAGTGGCACCTATGAAACACTTCTGAACTATCTCACAAGCCCGGGAAGCGTCTCACACACCTGCTGTAATTGCCGACTAAAGCAGCAAATGGGAATCAAAATCGCACCTGTCTTAAACGGAGGGAAAAATCATCGTGTTCGCGCCGTCACGCTAATTCTGCTCAAAACATCCTCCAGTCAAAGAGCCGGGAATCCTGACAGGAACAGATAAGTACCTGGAAAAGCCCGTAGACATAATAGTGGGTGACGGGCTTGGAGAATAATAGGGTTGGCATAAATAATGGCACCTGTGCTGCATGGGAAAAGTCCAGCAGGGATCTTTGGAGAGTATGAGATGCTGGCGATGCCAGGTTTTGGAGGGAGGCGCACCTACGCTATGAGGCATCCGAAAAACGTGCCAGCTAAAGGTGTAGCCAAAAGTTCCTATTAATCAGTTAATAAAACTATTAACCCTGATGTAATCCCGCATGGAGAAACCGTTTTAGGAGTTTTAGGAGTAACTAATGAATGCTAAGAGAGTATCTTTATTATCGAATCATTTATACTTACAGGAAGGCAGCTGACATCATTAAAAAGCTCATGGTAGATGTGTATAAAGTTGAAAAAAATGGATGCTTACTGGTGTTCAGTGATCGAAGTGGGTATTAATTAAACAATGGAGCAAAGAGACGTGTGGTGCTAGACAGAGGACAATCTGAGGACATCCTCAGATGTGAAGATACGAGGCGGTATCGAAAAGATTCAAGACTAGTCTTGTAACACACCAACAGACGGCAGCACTCACAGTCACTGGGAGCACCGACCTTCATAAGGTCAAGCGCGGTAACCTCGAGCGTTACCACGTCTATTTCATCATGAACAAAGAGCGAACGGGAAATTCTGCCTGAAACTGGGCAAATCTGCCACAGAGACGTTATTTGACGTTATTCGGCACGTTTATGGCGTTGCTGCAACGAGTCGTTAGAGGTGGTTTGAGTGGGACGCGCGTTTCAAGAGCAAAATAACATCACTGGAGGACGTCATGACCTCAGGAAGACCTTCAACGAGCTGAAAAACACGAGCTTGACCAAGGAGTTTTTGGCAGACTTCAATGTCTGTTCAACTGATTCTACCCCCGAGTTTTACGGCGTCTGAGCGAGGACATACGGTGAAAGTGAGCGGATATGTGGCGCACGAATCTTCTTGATACCACCTGGTACAGTAAATAAACACAATTGTGTGACCCTTATAACAATATAATAGTAAGCTGACTCATGGCAAGAATGTGATTACACAATACAGGCACTAAAATCAAAAGAGATTGAAAAACGTGATAGCTTTGGTTTCAAGCCGTTCACCACAATGTCGATGTGGAAAGTTTGTTATAACAGATAAGCCTTTCAAGGGTGACCGTACTCTAAGTGTAGCTTTTAGGAGCAGGATTGTCCCAGCAGGCAAGACCAGCTCTGATGTAATCTCTTAATAATCAAAAAATACAGCACGAACAAAAGCATCATTTGATTTGCCTCAGTAACATCAGGGTTTTATGCGGTCAAATACGATTACGACAGCTGACCTAACGTCGTTACTACTGTAGCTAGCTCTTAGCAAGACAGCTAAAAGGCGAGTATCATGTAATCAGAAGGAAGTCGTTCTTGCTGCAAAGGCTTTTATAAATCCGCTTCCTGTTGGATCACACTTCCCCATGCCTGATGAGACGCTTGTACAGTCAATAGATTAAAGGGCGTGTTAGAAATGTTTCCAAATATCCGAGTCAATCAATAGAGCGCTGTTCTGGTGAAGAAAAAAAAAAAAGTGTTTTGTTTGTTTGTTTGTTGTGTCTTTTGTCTGTGATTTCTGTATACTTGAGCTGTTGCTATAGAAACAATATTACATTAATACAGACATCGGAATTAATCAACACTTTTTGGATGAATCAGAATTGTGTGACTTTGGCATGTCATGGTCCTCTTTAGTTAGCGAGAATGATCAGGTGTGTGTGTGTGTGCGCGCGTGTGTGTGTGTGTGTTTGATATAAGATATGTGATTAAAAAAGCCGACAAGATGTGAGTGAAATCTAAAACTCGGATTCTCTGAGTGCTTGTCACAATGAAAGATGATGAGACTGATTTTGTATGCTTGGGTGACTCACCGTGTTTATCCCGCTCATTATGGATTTCTGTGTGTGTGTGTGTGTGTGTGTGTGTGTGTGTGTGTGAGTGAGAGAGAGAGCGAGAGAGAGATTATCAGCAAGACTCATGTTTTTTTGCTCATTTTGGAGGACTCTGCGTTCCTCCTTCACAGGAAGTTTCTTAAAGCTACATCCAGTGCCTTCCTCAGTAAAGCTGTTTAAGATAAAACTTCCATTTTCAGTGACAAGAAACGGTCCAACACATAAACAGACGTCCTTATGCTCATCCTTTCCTCTTTTACGTGATCTGTAATTGCTTTTTTAAAGCCATTGTTAAGCTTTTTTTAATATGCAAACCAGTCGGCCTTTCTAATAAAAAGTGTATGTGTGTGAACAGGAAAGAAAAGACCTCTCTCTCTCTGTCTCTCTCTCTCTCTCTTTCTGTCTCTCTTTCTCTGTCTCTCTCTCTCTGTCTCTCTCTCTCTCTCTCTCTCTCTCTCTCTCTCTCTGTCTCTCTCTCTCTGTCTCTCTCTCTCTGTCTCTCTGTCTCTCTCTCTCTGTCTCTCTCTGTCTCTCGCTCTCTCTCTCTCTGTCTCTCGCTCTCTCTCTCTCTCTGTCTCTCTGTCTCTCTCTCTGTCTCTCTCTCTCTGTCTCTCTCTCTGTCTCTCTGTCTCTCTCTCTGTCTCTCTCTCTCTGTCTCTCTCTCTGTCTCTCTCTCTCTCTCTGTCTTTCTCTGTCTCTCTCTCTCTCTCTCTCTGTCTCTCTCTCAGTGAGTGTGTGTGTGTGGGAGGAAAAATTTAAGAAAAAATGAATGACTTTGTTTTGTGGACTTTTTGAGGTATTTAAAAAGTTTTATGTAGAATTCCAAAAAAAATAATATTTTACAAGATTTCAGCATTAAAGGTGCAGTCAGGGGCCTCCGAGTGGCGCAGTGGTAAAGTGCTCGCTCTGTCATCCGGAGATCGCCAGTTCAAATCCTCAGAGTGTGTGACTCCGCCCCCAACGGTGCGCGAGCGAGCAGTTCGAAAAGATGCGGTCGGCTGGCGTCACGTGGTTCGGAGGAAACACGTGATAGTCTTCGGCCCTCCCGGCTGAGTGGTAGTAGAAGCCTTAATGTGGAGCCCCCTAGTGACGGGGAGGAATTGGACACGACTAAATTAGGGAGAAAATTGGGGGGAAATCAACAAAAAAAAAAGTGCAGGAAATCAGTTATATGTACTATATACTGTATAAGTGACTATATATATATTGTGTGGATTAAATCCTGACCCAGTACACCTTCATGCTCCTACAGGAATGTCCACAGCTGCTCCCCGCTGATCGGATCCTGGTGCCAGTGAACGTGGTGAAGCCCATCACCCTGCGTGCCAAGAACTTGCCTCAGCCGCAGTCAGGCCAGCGTGGCTACGAGTGTGTGCTCATCATCCAGGGGGTGGAGCAGAGAGTCCCCGCCCTCCGCTTCAACAGCTCCAGCGTGCAGTGCCAGAACACCTCAGTGAGTGTACTAGTGTGTGATCTGAACACATGTAGGAAACGCAGCGTAACAGTGTGCACATGTTTAGGGCTATACTAATAAAGCAGTGATAAAGAAGAGCTACATACACATTCATAAGCACCCCGTAATGGATTTATAACTGGCGTAAGTCAAAGGTTGTGTGTTGACACTGGATATTTTATTTGTCATTTTATAATGTAGTTTATCTCACAGTCTTTTAGTTATGAATTTTAATTGCTTTGCTTTATAACAGATTTGTGAAGCGCTTATGAATGTGTTATGAAGACCTAATGAAGGCTTACTGGATTAGTTTAATTTGTGAACAAACGAAAATTTCTATACAAATCTGGATTTTATAACATGTTCACTAACATGCTTAATAGACAGTGCATCCATAATCTATCAGTGATTAAAACCTTGCTGTAAAAGCCTTTCTACACTATTCATTAAAAAGCTCTGGTTTCTATAAAAGAGTTATAAACATGGAGTTTTAATACTGACTTTACATTCTACCATGCATATTAGTATTAATAGACAATGCATTCATAATCTATTAAAGACTAAAACCTGAGTGTAAAATCTGAGGAGTTTTAATATCGACTTCATCTTATAACATGATCATAACATGATTATAAGCATTAATAGACAATTCGGACATAATCTGTTACCTGGTCGTAACATCCTCCCTACATTATTCATATAGACACTTTAGTTTCTATACGAGCAGAGTTATAAAATGGAGTTTTAATCTTATAACACATTCTTAACATGCTTATTATAAGTCATAAATAGGTTAGCTGTTAATCTGATCACAAACAATTTGTGTAACATCAGTAAGAAAGTTGCACACCCTGTCTGACTTATCTAAAGTCTGAAGTTTTCATCATGACCTCACCATATAACATGTTTATTAGATTAGATTAGAATCAACCTCATCGTCATTGTGCAAAGTACATGAACATAGGCAATGAAGTGCAGTATCAGCTTGCTATGAAGTTTGAAAACCATTTGTACTATATGTGTAAAGACAAAAAAAAAACCCTATACCATCACAATAATAAACACTAAGTGTTGATGTTCATAAGTTGCTTATAACTATTAATAGATGATGTACATATAAGCGATTCATGACTAAGACCTGTTTACAGATCATTTGTACACAAACTGTTAACAATTTGTAGTTTCTATACAGGGTTATAAATTAACTCACCTTATAACACATCAATAAGCCATAATTAATCATGCGTTAGACCTGAAGCTGTTGGCAAATAAATAAATGTATGTCATAAATTTCAGAAGTCTTTAAGTGTATGCATTATCTGAACATAGACATTTATTTCAGTACATGAATAAGCCATGTAATAAGTATTTATAAGGTATTTATTGGGGTGTGAGCAATGTGCTGCGTGGATTGAAAGTCAAGAACATGTTACTGTGAGAGCAGAGGGGTTAGGAGGTCTAGGACGTTCTCGTTCTTGGTGTGTGAAGAGTCCTTCTCTTTACTGTTTGCTCTTTTTGACTCTGTTGGCAAAAAATATAAAAGCTTTTTCCATCTGAATACAATTATTCAAAGAACTCTCTCTCTCCCTCTCTCTCTCTCCCTCTCTCTCTCACCCTCTCTCTCTCCC
>QMIH01000093.1:612073-643713 GCA_003987875.1 Clarias batrachus
CCAGCTCAGGACTAGCACTGTATCCAGTGGCTGAGGTCTGGGCATTGGGTGGGAATCAAACCCATGCCTTCCACATGGCAGACGAGAAACCTACACAGAGCCACCAGCCACCAATTACTTAATGCGATATAAGAACAGAAGTTAATAGTAGCATTATGGCGATACTGTGGCTTAGTAGTTAGAGTAGCACTGTCGCCCTGCACCTATAGTGTCCGGGTTTTGATTCCCGCCTCGTTGTCCATGTGCATAGAGGTTGCATGTTCTCCCCGTGCTTGGTGGGTTTCCTCTGGGTACTCTGGTTTCCTCCCACAGTCCAAAGACATGCAGATAAGGCTAATTGGCGTTTCAAAATTGCCTGTAGTGTCTGAATGAGTGTGTGTGTGTGTGTGTGTGTGTGTGTACACTGTGATGAATTGGCACGTCTCCTGGGAGACGCCCCAGGCCCGCCAGCGAACCTCTATTCAGGATAAAGCGGTATAGACATTGAGTGAGTGAATGAGATGAGTGTAGTATTCTGTCATCCAAGGTCACTAGCATGCTACTGTAGCTAACCTTAGAATATTATGTGAACCTGTTTTGCTGTCAATGTAGATATGATTATGACTATAATACAATGTACTCCTGCATCCAGGGTGGCTGGCAGGCTAACTATCTTTAGGCTATAGTTAGCTATATACATGTATTTCAAATAGCGATTAGGGAAGGAAAATGCTTTGTTTTGTGTGTGTGTGATTGTTTTTAATTGAGATCCTTTAATAAAAAAATGCCCATAAATGTTTGCTGATGTTATTTGATCTGTCTTTCACTGTTTTGTAGAGAAGTTTGTAGTGAAATGTGTGTTAATGGCTGCAAGTTAATTCCCCTCCCCTTGTCTTTTTCTCTGTGTGTGTGTGTGTGTGTGTGTTTTCAGTACACCTGTATAAATGTGACGCAAGGCGTGAGAGCTGTGGTCTGTGCCTGAAGGCTGATCCGCTGTTTGGCTGTGTGTGGTGTAAAGGGGAAAAGCGCTGCACTCTCAAACAGCACTGCCCTCATCCACAGAGCATGTGGCTCGAGCACAACGGCATCAACAGCAAGTGCACACATCCGAAGATCACCAAGGTGAACACACACACACACACACACACGAAGATGATTCGTCCTTCTTCCTACTGCCAGCTGACCCGTACCATAAATAAATAAATACACGCGCCAAGATTGACATCAAGAGTGCAGAAGTGGGAGATGTGAATGCAGCTACAGTAGATGCACACTGATAGGGCAATCACAAAATCTTTTAGAGTTTGTTTCTTTTTTTATGTTAAGTGATGTTTTTAAAGCTTCCACTGACAAAATGGAAAACCTATTGTTCAGAAAGAGACAGGAAACTCGAATATTCCCACTAGCCTGCTTCTTATCTCTGCTTGCCTATCGTTTTTTGTATTTCACTGAGGCCAGGTACCGTCTATTGGAGAGCAAAATACTTTCACACGTTCTTTCAGTTCTCGTGTATTTCATCTTGTAACAAAATGATTTCTTATAAAGTCTTCATCTCTGTTTCGTTTCCTGCGGCAGAAGACAGTGTTTTTGTCAGGAGCAGCCATTGGGATTTCTTTGGCCTAAAGAATTTCTTTTTTTTTTTTTTTTCCTTCACTTTAGATGAAGTCAATAATGCTTTTTGTTCTTGTCTTAAAATTTTATGAATCATAGCACTGAATGGGTGATGAGCTTCAGGAATTTCCAGCAGTTCATTCACATCCCGGTGATTGAAAGCTTCTCACGCTGGATGACTTGAAATGAAAAATGGGGACAGAGACAAATAATGACTCGTCTTTAAATCGATTGAATTCATTAGGTCTGTGTATCTCTTCCGCTCTATATTCCCCTTCTTTTTTTTTTTTTTGTATTTCTTTTAAAACACATTTTGCCCAACATTCTAATGCACTTCGTTGCAGAGTGACATCTCTGATGGAGAATCTTTAGTTGAAGTAGAAGTGGGTGATGATTAAGTGTTTTCCTCCACCAGCCATCAATTAGCTTGTCAAAGTCACAAATCTAATCATCCCCTAATGAAAAGAGACAACTCTTCCCCACTCTTGCACGCTCTTTCTTTCGTTCGCCAGATTCCAGCTCGACGCTTATCGGAGAAAGCACTGTAATGTGCTGCGATAGCTGTTAATTGCGTGCATTGTAAAGCTGGAGATTAGTCTCAGTAGAGATTTTATTGGGCTCTGTTATTTTGCCACCGTCTACTATAAAATCTGGCGTAAAATACAGTATTTCAACACGGAGCCACACATCGAGCGCTCAGTATTTCTTCGTTTCAACTGCCGGGTTGAAGCCGTGACATTTTAAAATTTTATGAATGCATGAGGACGACTTTGATACATGTACAGTGCTAATAGGTCGTTTAATAGCTTTTGACTTTTTCTAATTTGAAACTCAGAATTGCTTGAAGGTGAATGTCATATAGTGCCATTTTCAACCATTTAAAAAGAATGAACATCTCTGACATTCACTTTTTTTTTTATTCAAGGTCATACTCTTATCATTATTTTTCAAAAGGCAGAATTTGTTAGAAATGTGGTAACCCACAAGGCTGCATCATAGGAACATTTGATATGTCTCTTTTATTTGAGAAATCAAAGTACAATTCTTGAGCTTGTATACAGTTCCAGTCAAAAGCTTGGACACACCTTCTAATTTAATGTTTTTGTCTTTTTTATTTTTATTTTCAACATTCTAGAACAATACTGAAGATTTCAAACCTATGAAATAACACATATGGCACTATGTCATTAATCAACAACAACAGCCGGTTGTTATTTTAAAACATATTTTAAAAGGTCTGGATCAGTTCTTACAAGAACAGTATTGTGTCGAGTGCGTTTGCAAAACCCATCAAGCATCATGATGAAACTGTCTCTCATGAAGACCTTCCCAGGAAAGTGAGACCAAAACTGAGCTCTGCTGCAGAGGAGAAGCTCATTTAAGTTAGCCTTTATTGGTCACACATACATTACTGCACAGTGAAATTTTTTATTCTTCGCATATCCCGGCTTCTTGTTAGTAGGCCAGGGTCAAAGCGCAGGGTCAGCCATTTTTACGGCGCCCCTGGAGCAGACAGGGTTAAGGGCCTTGCTCAAGGGCCCAACAGCAGCAACCTGGCGGAGCTGGGGCTCGAACCACCGATCTTCCGATTCGTAACTCAGAGCTTTAACACACGGAGTCACCACTGCCCCTTGGCGATTTAGAGTCACCAGCCTCAGAAATCACCAATTAACAACCAGCACCTCAGATTAAAGCCGTTATGAAGCTTTACAGAGCAGAAGTAGCAGATATACATCTCAATATCAACTGTTCAGAGGAGATTATTGTGTATTTTGGATGAACGCCTTCAGTATTGTTTTGTAATTTAGAAAAAAATTTACATCATGAGAGACCATGGAATACTTTTGACTGGTTCTATGAGATACATAATTAAACAATATATATATCTATAAATACAGCACATATCAAAGACACCTGGTTCATACTCCTGAGAATCACACTGCACGACCAAACAGGTTTAGTGCCACTTTCTCTCAGTCCCTGGCTTGTTTCCCAATTTAGAAATGCTTATTTTTCATACCTTGTTACCGAAAAAGTTCAGTAATGAAACTGACCTCTTAGCGTGATGTTTAAGAGATCACAGCTGAGCTGGAAGCAAAGCCCCAGTGACAGCAGTTGCAGAGCGCTTAGTGGTGGCTGTTTCCCATTGGGATGTCGCGTAAAAGGTTGACCAGGATGACTGATGGACGGACTACATGGTGATAATAGCACGGCTGTGCTGTGTGTACACTACCAATGTGATAACCTCTGGGACAGATCACAGATGACTGGATGGAGCGTGATCCGTCTCATTGACCTCCTCTGTACACAACGGCCGTATATTTCCCAAATGGGCCAAGCCGGAGATTTCACTGAATGGCATGTTATTGATATTAATTTCAGCTGCAATCCTGACTATCAGTCTCTAGCTCTGTCAAAAAGATGATGATTTGGAATAAAGATCAATCTTTTTGTATTTTTTTCTGTACAGATGTCTGGAGGATTGTTTTGTTTTGTTTTTTTTTAAAGTCGTATCCTCACTGCAGATATTTTGATCAATCCCACCCACTTCCAAAGGAATTCTGAACTCTACAGTACCTGCTCATGCTGAAAGCTGGACTAATTCCGCCAACTTCAGAAGGAATTCTGACCAGTCCTGCCCACTCCTGTAGATAACCTCGGCTAACCTTTCCTCCTCTCAGAAGAAGAAACTCAACCAATTCTACCCACCATTCCCATGATAATGGTAACCAGTTATAACCCGCCCTGTTCAGAAGAAATTCGGACCACCCACTCTTGAAGCACACTTGAATAATCCCACACGCTCATGCGGATGATCTTAACCAATTGTACCTCTCCAGAAGGAACCTCTTCTGACCGATCCTGCCCACTTCCACAGTAAACCTTGCCCAGTTCCACCTGCAAACATTTTAACTAATCCTGATCTACCTACTCCCAAGCTATTTCAAGCCAGTCCCACCCTCTTCCAAAGAAATTCTGATCATTATGTTCTCAGAAACATTTAAATAATCCCTCTTGTGGATGTTCTTGACCAATTGCACCAAGAATTCTGACCAATTATACCCATGACTACAAAATAATGACTAATCCTACCCACTGTCCAGGTAATTCTCACCAGTGCCACCCTCTTTCGAAGATATTCTGACCACTTCCCACTTGCTTGCACCGACTCTCTTGACCAATCCTGCCCACTTTTGCAGAGTCCCACCCATCCTTTTGAACCCATGTCCATTGCAGACACTCACATTGACACTCTTGGCCATTTCCGTCCTCTCCAAAAAATCACTCTTGACCAGCTAATGAAGTTTGTTCTGCTTGTCAAAATATGAACATTCCAGTCATTTAATTCATGATGGTCCTGTCCAGTAGAAAGCAATTACCCCATGAGCAGTCTTTACAATCCTATATCAATGTGCCTGGCTTTTTTTTCAACCTGCCAGACTAGAAAGTATTTTTTTTAAAAGGGTTGAATCCATCTTGCAAAGTAATCTGAATGTGTAACTGCATGGTAAAGTGAAGCACACCCACCAACGAGCAGCATTTCTGATGTAATTTCGGATTGCAGTCTTCGTTGTAAACTAGAAGGTGACATGAGTATTAAGACGCATCAGCATCTAAAATATGATTAAAAAATGATAGCTATCTGAATAACTATTTCTCTTCCGTCCTTTGAGTTGGTTTTCATTACAGGAGTTCATGTTTTTGCATCCTGGCGTCTGCGTCTTTCCACAAGAAACGACCTGTATCTATAGATAATTACTACAGATTTTTTTTCCCCACTATAGGCAAGGCTCAGCTGGGCTTGCAACTCATCATTATTCATTGGAAGACACACTCTTTGGAAGCTTTGTAGCTGTGACAGAGAGAGGTCCAATTATCGTGCTGAACCAAATCTCTCACAGGTGCAGAGAGGAAAGAGCGCAGGGTTACTGACTCAGCTCCCAATTGCTGTTGGCTTGTACCAACCGTGGGGATCACAAGGGGGTGGGACGCACACATGTTAATGTCTGTTTGGATCAAAGCCTCGATGATGATCGTTTGTAAGCATGGAATGCCACGGTTTCCTCTGCAGATTACCCCGCTGCGAGGGCCCCGGGAAGGGGGGACGCTGGTGACGATCCGCGGGGAGAACCTCGGCCTGGATTTCCACGAGATCCAGGGCAACGTTAAGGTGGCCGACGTGGAGTGCACACCTGTACCGGAGGGATACATCCCTGCTGAACAGTGAGTCACTCGCACCTCAAAACAAACACTAGACATTCCAGACCGATTTCTCCACCTCGTCGTTCCAGATACAATTAAATTAATGCTGTTAGAATGCATTTAACGCTTTGGTCACGTTTCATTTTCATTTGGCAGATCTGAAGTAGGATTTTTTTTTTTTTTTAATGTAGCTTGACTTTTTAATGTTGGCTTTTTATAAAAACAACTCACAGCCCAGTTTTTTTTTTAATTATTATTATTATTTTTTTATTATTATTATTATTATTATTATTATTATTATTGCATGTACGCACGTTGTTTTAGAATAGAAACTATTTCTATAACCACATGTGATTTTATGCTGCATTCATGACTTCCTTCCTTATTGTTTAATTACCTGTAATTGTTTACATGATGATTGGGAAACAGATTGGTACACAGAGGAAGCTCGTACTTGTTATCTGAAAAATGTTAGTTTACTGTATATACTGTACGTACTATAAGAACAGTTTATGTCAATATGTAAAGAGATAAAATGATGTTGAATCTAAGCTCTAAACAAACAGTGCTTTGCAAAAGTCTTTGGTACTTGTTCTACGGTTGCGCCATGTTGAAATGATGTCACAGAATTCCACCTTTAACTATAAGCTTGAGGCTTTTAAGAAACCACGGGAATAGCATGTTTTTATTAAATCCTGTTCAAATCCAGGTAGATGTCTCATTTTCAGCAGTTAAAAACATCCCCGGTTCCACTCAATCACTTAACCTGAATTAATTTGACATTAATGTCCCGTTGCACAATTTGTCTGTGATCTGTTGAACTCTGAAATCTGATTGGTTAAAAGCGGTGGATAAAGTATCTTTATGCAGGTTTACATAAATGTACTGTACATTGTATATAGTGAAAGCTTATACAGTGGAACCTCGGATTGCGAGTAACTCGGTTTACGAGTGTTCCGCAAGACGAGCAAAGATTTTTAATCAATTTTGACTTGAAAAACGAGCATATCTTGGTTTATGACTGCCGAGTTTTTTGACACCGACACACACACACCGAGACACACACACACACACACTCTCACCTTTACACCCCCCCTCCCCGGCTTCACACAGACACACACTCTGCTCTACACAGAAACTCTGCTCTGTCACGATTCTTTTCAAAGGTAAGGTGCTGGTTCATTTGTTTTTTTGTTTTTTTTACTTTACAGCCGTGATTCCGTTAGTCTGCGCTCACGCGAGTGTCATTATAGAGATTTCTTTTTTTCCCGTTAAAACAGTGTTTCCATTGTGTGTGTGTGTTTGTTGTGAAACTTAAAAAGCGAGGTGGGTGGAGGGAGGAGGAGTTTTACTGTGTAAGACGAGGCGAGGGAAGGGGCTAATTCCACACACACATACACACACACACACACACACACATACACACACAAATACACGGTGCCTGCGTGCAACAGTGTGGAACGAATTATTTGAGTTTTCATTATTTCTTATGGGAAGATTTGATTTGGTTTATGAGTGTTTTTAATAATACGAGCCCGCTTCCACTGTACATAGATTTTTCATATTTCATTCAACTATGGAAGGAGTCTCCAGTGTCAGTGCAGTAGTCATAGCCTGTACAGTTGCTTTAAGATCTCTGGCAAAGTTTTCCGTGAAGAAAAAAGTTTGCACTTTATTCTTTTATTCTTTCCTCATATATACCGTATATAGGGTGGAGAGAAATGATGACATTTTCATTCATGACAGACTTTTTAAAAAAAAGTTCCACTCTCTTTTTTTTAGCTGTAGATTATTCACTCTGACCATTTCTGTCCCCATCTTTCAAGCCTGTACGGTTTGAACCCAGTCTGAACCATCCATGCATTGCTTTAATTCGTTTGTGGACTCTACGGAGCGGGTGATAGGATCAGGACCGAAGGCAGAGACGAGTATTAAAACGTCTTTTAATCCCAGGTCGGGACAGGGGAAATAATTACATGTTATTTTTGTGCGGATTTGAAGAGCCATGACTTGACTGAGGGAACAGAAATTATTATTACTTTATTATTACCCTGACCTAAAAAAGAAATCTCTTATTTTTGTTGTTTTTCTTCCTTTTTTTTCTCTTTTTTTATCACTCCTGCAGAATAGTGCTGTCCAAAGTAGTGATAAGCCTCTTACGGTGTTGTGTGATAAATGTTGGTTTGTTAAGACAGAATAAGGAGATTACTGAGTGCATTAACTTTTCCGCTCCGTAATCTTCCACTATTGTTGTTATACAGAGGACAGTCTGGAAGATGAAGCAATGTTTTTTTTTTTTTTTTTTTTTTAAAGGGAAAATGTTTTAAAGATGTTTCATATGTTTGCATGCGTCTTACAGGATCGTGTGCGAGATGGGAAAAGCCGAGGCGAGTCAGTTCGCCGGAAACGTCCAGGTCTGCGTAGGGGAGTGTCAACCCGAGTTCATGGCCAAGTCCTCCAAGTACTACTACTTTGTGGTGGGTTCATTTTTGCTGACATGGTGATTTACAAGATTAAACCGAGAGACTGTGCAGATCTTAATCGTAATTAAAGACCCTTGCCAATTACAGACTTAAGCGTGCTTGGATTTACAGCAGCGCCACCTCGTAAAGAGAAAAAAAAAAAAGGGGGCTGAGACTCGGTCCGTGTGCATCTCATCTCTTATGTCCTGGGTCGTAATGTTATCACACTGAGACATCGTCCCGTAATGAATGTGGGAAGCTGTTCATAAAATTCCTCTCTCTCTCCTCACCAGCCAATAGAAAAGACTTAAATCTAAAGAATATGGGCGCTCCTTAACCCCCTGTATTGATTCAGACTGTAATCATCCCCATTAACCTCATGTTACATACACCATTACTGTATACCGCAGTGCTGCTAAAGTCTGTAATCTACAGTATGTGGTCAGTTTGTTAGTGTTGTTTAATCTTCTCAGACGCCATTGTCGGCTTTTGTAATGCACTCATTTTAATAATTAGAATTTCTATAGTTTTATATATCAGGCTAACATGAAACAGATAAAAACAAAACATCTAAAGTAAGGTAGAAGCCTCCAGGATCAGTGATTTGTTTTAACGTTTTAAGGATCACGGGAAACTCTTCAGGATACAGGAGGTTTTACTTTCCAATTTCACGATAATATGACAAACTGAGCTTCTTTTTTTGTATTATTATTATTATTAACTCCAAGAAAAAGGAAAAAGAGAGCCTGCACCAACCTACAGTGGTAATATACACTGATTATCATTATCACTGATTACATTAACCCCATCACCAAGTTAATGGAATAACCATCCATCTATCCATCCATCTATCTAGGAACCTCTGTAGTCCAACTAGGGACCGTGGAGGCCATTGTAGACCTCCATGGTAGGACCTCCAGTCAACATTCACACATGCATTTACACGCTATGTTCAATTTGGGAACGCCAGTTAGCTTGGTGAGAACATACAAACACCATGCACACAGACTCTAATCACTAAGCCACCGTGTCGCCTAATTGAATAACATTGATCCCCATTTATACTCTGTTAAACTGGTGACAGGATCATGGGCACCCAAAGCTCCCTACAGCCACCGTGTACAGCAGGGGTCTCAAACTCAGTTCCTGGAGGGCCGCAGCCCCACAGAGTTTTGTTCCAACCATAATTAAAAGCACCTGATCCAACTAAACAAGTCATTAAGGCTTATTTGAAAACTACATGGTATGTATGTTGGAGCCGGGTTGGAACAAAACTCTGTGGGGCTGCGGCCCTCCAGGAACTGAGTTTGAGACCCCTGGTGTGCAGTGTGCCCAGCAGGCAAAGAGCCCAAGGCTACCCACCCTGAAACACACAAGGTCTTATGGGATCACAGCCTGAGGGTAGCCCAAGTAGGAACCAAAAGCCTCATGGTTAATGGTTTTAATGCTATGGCTGATCAGTGTGTTCATCTTCCACAGCTATAACCCGATGAAAAGTCAATTGTCATTCATTAATACATTAATAAACGGTATAAGAGGACTGAGATGCTTCCAGAAGTAGTATCCCGCGTGGTGGTCTCGTGGCACCGCTCCAGCATTGATTATTTTTCTCTAACAGCTTGTCCGCAAGTGTCTTATTTCTTACTTCTCACCTTTATCCGCTCCTTAAAGGCCTTCATCGCTCCCATAACTGGATTATATGATTGAAATCTTTAGAAAGGGAAATAATCCAATAAGCTGAGGTCATGACTTCGCCTCCATCCTCCCGCAGGTCCCCAGACTGCTCTCTCTGAAGCCCAGCCGCGGCCCCGTATCCGGAGGCACCATGGTCAACATCACAGGAAGCAACCTGGACTCCGGAAGCAACGTGTCCATCATGTTCAAGGACCAGAAGTGCACTTACCACAGGTAGAGCATCCAGCGTTCCAAAGAGAACAGCGCTTACAGCATTCGGGGAGGGCGGATGGGGCGGTCGCGTCATAAAACAGCGGGAACGGATCAATAGTGACATTAAGACCAGGCCGAGTTCCTGAGCTCTGATCAATAAAGACACCTCAGTTCTGCCAAGCCTACGATATGCGTCTGTAGTTGCCTTTGATGTCTCTGTTTGTTTGTTTTTTTCTTTTCCACTTGATTTATTTATCATAAATCAAGAATGCAATATTTTCGTGAGTTCTGTCTGGCACAGCTTTTTAATTACGTCTTGAAAATGTCAAACAGTCATAGGAATTTTACAAGTTTTTTTTTTTTTACATGCAATTAAATGAAAAAAAAAAAAACATACTGTAAATAGATTTCACCTTCATGTGCCCTGAAACTGTCACACGTGATGTGAGAAAAATAAACCCCTGAGCTCTACATGTGGAAAAGGATTGTTTGTAAATGAATTGAGATCAGGTGCGAAAAAAAATAATAACTCTCTAATACTAATGTGACCAATAAATCCTTTGAGCAGTTTATTTGAGACTCAAATGCTCAATATGTGTGTGAAAATGAGCAAATCATGTCAGAAATGTCATGAAAAAAATTGAAAAACTAAACAGATGGAATACAAATACATGCAAAAAAAACTAACACGTCAAAATTTGTGTCTAAATTTCACATGTGGAACAATGACTGATGTGTGACTTTCTGTTATACAATAAACTATGAATTAACTGCCGTATTGTGTTTGATCTCACAGACGAGGGGGTCAGTGGATCACGTGTCGGTCTCACGCCTCAGTCGAAGGCAACGGGGAAGTAACCGTATCCGTGTACGTAGACAAGGCCCACATTCACAAGGACCTCCAGTTTGAGTACGTAGAAGATCCGACTGTCACCAAGCTGGAACCAGAATGGAGCATTTTCAGGTACGTCAGCTTAAGTAAATAAAAAATCCACAAATTACGATATATATATATATATATAAATAATCCGAAACTGGATTAAGTTAATGCAATTGTATTGTAAGTCTGCTACTACTAAATGAAAAACTGTGTTATTTTATACAAAAGTGGAAACACACCAGTGACAGTGACGGGAACCAACCTGGACATCATCCAGAACCCACAAATCAGAGCCAAGTACAACAACAAGGAGACGACCAACGTAAGTTTAACCACCATGTCCAGCGTGTAGTAACGGCTGTCCCGCTGTCCCATGTCCTGTATACAGTACTCCAGTGCATCAATCATTGCAGTATCAGTACAAATACAAGGCAAAGTTTGCTTTCCCCAAAGGCCAGAAATAATCAGTCAAAAAAAATCAATTGTTTCAACAACTTACAATACATAAGAATTGATATACATTTTTTTCTTTTATGTAAATGTGTATACACGTAAGATTTTAATTCGACGTGTTTGGAAGGAGTCTGAGGTGTCAGAGGTAAAGCTGGAACTTCAGGTTTGCTGAGCACGTTTTTTTAATTTTTTTTTATTTTGTAACTTAAACTTTTTTATAGCTGCCGCGACATGAGTGATAAAAGGATCTAACTTGTTTAGCAGATGTTTCCCAGCATTAAATGTACCTACAAATGAATAAAAAGCATGCATTATGCTTCAGAAAGGATTTAGTGAGGTCAAATTTCTTGCTACTGTATAGCAAAATGTAAAAAGAAAAAGCCCAGCATTCATTATTTTCTTACACGCTGCACACTTTGCAGTTTTTGTTTTTTACTTAATTTGATTTATAGTTAAAAACGGCTGTAAAAATCTTAGACTCATTTCTCTTCTATTGAATTTTCATCTACTGTAGACTAACTTTTTTATAGTTTATGTTGTATTTGTTAGTATAAACTATATTACAGTAACATTCAGGACACAGTGTGTGTGTGGGTATGTGTGTGTATGTATATGAAGTACTGTATATAATTTTTATACAACTTTATACCATCATATATTATAGTCGTTTTCATTTAGTATATACTGTAGTGTTTTCGACAGGCTGCAAAGTGCCTAAAGATGAAAAAAAAAAAAAAAATTGGTTGTTTATGTAACAACCTGAGCAGCGACCTCATTTTCCCTCTCATCTGTTCCCACCACTCAGCAGTGTACTAATCACCCGCCTGATCATCTGTCATCATCCACACCTGTTTCTCACTGGGTCAGGTCTTAAGTTAGATGCTTCGTAAGCTTGAATGAATCATAGGTCACTGTGGTGTTTACCAAACAAACAACATTCCTCTGAAAATGAGCAGGTACAGGGACTGGACTGGAAATGAGAGACCTGGAAAATTATTCCTCAAGACAATAAAATACAAGAGCGTCTGGTTCTTTTGAAGAAATGGGGGGGGGGTCAATACTTTTGCACGGTACTGTATATTTTGATTGATCTTTTTTTTTTTGTATATACTCAATTGGCCAATTGCATATATATTCTAGGCCAAGCACATTCTGGATGCTTCATATTTTTCCACTGTGGGAAAAAAAATGTATTAGAATTGGTGATTTCCCCAGCTCAGGCCATGAACGGGTTAAACCTGCATTCAGGGTCAGTGAGTGCCCTGCTTTACCTCACACCTGCCCATTAGCCGCTCATTTCACCAGCTCTCCATCTCGCGATACACACTTGGCTCCTGTAATGTGGCGGCAGAACAGAGAGGGAGAATTTGATAAATAAAGAATAAAAGACATGCAGTGAAACAGAGACGGAGCGCAGGAGGGCCGAACCGCCCGGCAGTGGCAACAATGTCCCCTTTTGCTTTGTGAGTGAGCGAGGAAAACGCCATAACATGGGAGACAGGAGTATCTAATTGCTTCCCTACAGAATGGACTCATAGACGCATGGGAGGCCCGCATTCATCGAGACCTGATTGAAAGTCTGCAGAGACAAAAGAACGAAATGCTATCTCGCTGCCGTATCTCCCACACGAGCACATTGGGCATCTGTAGCAGCGATATGATAAGGCCTTGGCACGCCGCTGCTTGAGCAGGAACAGAGCAGAAAATTCCCCTCCCTGCCATTCAAATCTGCTGAATGGGGCTGTTTGTGGCAAGTTTTGTTCTCTTTTGGCTTTAATAGGCATCTCTCATAACGAGTTTGGATTAAGATCGAGGAAAGGTTATGTTCGGGGAAATGTCGCCCCCTATCTGCCAACCATAGAAATCACTTCCACTGATGTCTGTTTGTAAGAGCCAGCAGAGGGACTTCAGTGTCTGGTAGAATTTGTGCACCTGAAGATACTGAAAGATTTTTTTTTTTTTTTTTAAAGCAGCAAGCAACAAAACTAGACAATCTCACAGTATTTATAGGCATTTTTTTAATACGTCAGCATTTGATTGATGCTGGACAGCGGCTGCCTGACAGCAACAGTATAGTTGACCTAGTCTTTAAGCACAAAGGCATGTAAGGAAAAACCTGATAAGAGAAGGGTGTGAGTAAGCAAGAGATAAAGCAAAGGAGAATGGCGATGATATTGGGTGTGTGTGTGTGTGAGTGTGTGTGTTTTTTGTTGTTGTTGTTTTTTGAAGTGAAGGTGACTGCGGTCAGTTATGTCACTCTGAGTCATTACCACCATAGCCCACATCAAAGGCTTGGATTTTAAAGGTGCCATTAATTTAGCCCTGCTTTGAGGTGAAGGCTCAGATCAGCTTTTAGGAGACGAGAATTGTCGGAAGAGTAGTTTTCGCTGCACATACAGTAGGAATGACTTACAGAAAATACAGAAAAAGTAACACCGGAGTGAAGGTTTGTGTGTTGAATTATTGCTCAGTTGAAAAATTAAGCTGCTAGTCAAAACTTCTGTAATATAAGAGGATTACCGTAGATTTTTATTCATGCTGCAACATATTTTTTCCCTTTTACAGCATTTTATACTTAATAAATAAACGTTGTTTAGAGCAAGCTCTGGTCTTTTGGGTGGAAACGCCCAGCAGTAAATGTCAGAGGAAGGCTGCAGTAATCCAAATAGCCATACGTTACAACCTCGGTGAGCAGAAAAGCATCTCAACTACACACAACCCCAAAAAACATATGCATTTTCACTCCTGGTAGCCCGACTACAGGAATCTGAGTTTACATTGGAGACAGGTTCACTCAAGCCCATGTCCAAGGTTTGGGAAACCTGTACACATTATACTATACTGTAGGTTTATTATTGCACGATATTGATTTCCCCTGTAATCGAAACATTAATCCACATCTTGACACACTTGCTCTTTTACCTTTACAGATTTGCCAGGTTCTCAGTTCCACCTCGATGCTGTGCCAAGCCCCAGCGCTGCCCGGTGGCCTGAGCAGGCAGAAGGAGGTGGTGGAGAAACCCGACGAGTTCGGCTTCATCCTCGACAACGTGCAGGCTGTCCTGGCTCTCAAGAACACCAATTTTCTGTATTACCCCAACCCTGTGTTTGAGCTTCTCAGTCCCTCTGGAGTGCAGGAGCTCAAGCCTGGATCGCCCATTATTCTAAAGGTGTGTGCATGGTCACATTACGCTGGATAAGATGCGTCTAACATCATGCGTCTGATTATATATTTATTTAACAATCTTAATCGGCTGAGTGGTAAAATAATTTTGGTGATAACTTTAATTTCAGCACCTGTAAGCATTACTAATACTAATAACGGGGATGTGTACAGTAAATGCATATCAGGTGATCGGTATTCTGTAAATGCATCCACATTTCAACCAATAACATATACCTATACCAAATATGCGTTTCAGGGAAGAAACTTCCTCCCGCTGACCCCCGGTGGCAACGGCAAACTGAACTACACCGTCCTGATCGGAGAAAAGCCCTGCGCCTTAACCGTATCTGACACCCAGCTGTTGTGCGAGTCGCCCAATCTAACCGGACGCCACAAGGTTCTGGTGAGTGAGCACAGCATTACGGGAATTATGGGTAATTCATCACATCACATCACAGCCTCTTTCCTCAATAGTTTAGCATGCTATTGTGTTATGGGTATTGTCTGGCCTTGGAGGCAGGTGTAAAGAGAACAAATAGCTTCTTAGTATGACATATGAGAGCTGAAGAGAACCTAATAACGGCTCTGTTTGTGATTTGGAGTGGCAGTGTGAGGCTGACGCCACCTGGCCCGCTGACAGACGAATGGCAGACAGAATTGCAGATCCGTTTACCATCACAGACACACAAACACAGCTGGCAATGTGTGTGTCCGTCTGCTGCGGCCTCCGCTTGTGCGATATTACTCAGCGAAACGCCAGCTTTTTTGGCGGAAAATCGGAGACGCCATATTTAAGAATGTATCTGAGCTGCGCTTTGGTGCGTGTGTAAATATAAAATACACCTAGAAATATTTGTGTAGGTGTGTTTGTGGCAGATTAATCTCACGTCGAAGGTGTGATGCACAGTTTGTTACTGTGTGCACTGTAAATGGCGTTTGTAGGCCCAACAAATCAGGAGAGGACAGAAAGACATGTTAATAGGAGAGGACGCGATGAGGTGGGGCGGAACAGGACAGGACATCAGAGAATAGCATGTGATAGGGGAGGACCGGACAAAACATGACCATTCAGGACAGAATAGAATAGGATGAGACAGGACATCAGTGGACAGGACAGGAGGACATAAGACTGGAAGACAAGTTGAAGGCTCAATGTTACATGACAGTGTCGGGGACAGGTCAGGTTTGAACACTGAAAGGACCGCATGGACAGGACAGGATAGGACAGGACAGGATAGGATAGGCTGAGACAACACAGGATAGCATTGGACAGTATAGGGCAGGACTAGAAACTACAGGACAGGATAGGACACTGTTTGAGTAATAAGGATGGTAAAGGAAAACAGGACAGATCAGAATAAGACTACAAGCGCAGTTTTATATGACAGTTACAAACTAAACACATTAGGACAGGACAAGGACATGACCAAATAGAAGAGAACAGGACAGAACAGCAGAGGACAGGATAGGATAGGACAGGACAGGATATGATAGGATAGGTTAGGATAAGGCAGGAAAGGATAGGACAGGACAGGAAAGGATAGGACAGGACAGGATAGGACAGGATATGATAGGATAGGTTAGGACAGGATAGAATAGTGCAGGATAGGATAGCATTGGACAGTATAGGGCAGGACTAGACACTACAGGACAGGATAGGACACTGTTTGGGTAATAAGGATGGTAAAGGAAAACAGGACAGATCAGAATCAGATTACAAGCGCAGTTACAAACTAAACACATTAGGACAGGACAAGGACATGACCAAATAGAAGAGAGCAGGACAGGACAGCACGTTAAAACCAAGCACACCATTGTTTTTCTTGTGAAATTCCCAATAAGTTTGATGTGTCACATGACCCTCTTCCTATTGAAAAGACAAAAGTTGGATCCAAGATGGCGACTTCCAAATGGCCACCATGTTCACCACCCATCTTGAAAAGTTTGCCCCCTCACATATACTAATGTGCCACAAACAGGACGTTAATATCACCAACCATTCTCATTTTATTAAGGTGTATCCATATAAATGGCCCACCCTGTACATGATACTCATAATAAACACCTATAGTATACAAATTAAATACATTAAAACAGTACACACAATGAACAACACAATGCACAAAATGAATACCTCAGTACACATAATTAATACAACATGGAGCAAATACCACAATACACACCCCAGTACTCATAATACTGTAAACACCACAGTACTCATAATAAATACCACAATAGGCACAACAATACAGTTTAAAAATAACAAGTAATGTCATTATCGAAACACAATGCCTAAATAATGTAAATAATTTACCACTGAATTCAGTTACCAGTGATCTGGAACAACTTTTGTAAATTTGTAGATACGCTAAAATATTGAAATATTGTTTAATTATACTAGTCAGCTTGCCATTGTTTACCTTGTTTATTCGGTAATTGACTTTGTTTGTTTTTTTTACTTCCTCTTCTTTATTATTGCATGATTAAATGTTCTATACAGTGGACGGAAAGAGCAATAAATATCACGAACAAATCTATTATTACTGTTAATAATAAAATGCAATGCAATGTGTGTGTGTGTGTAAGGCGCGTGTGGGTGGCATCGAGTTTTCCCCTGGCGTGGTCCACATCACTTCCGACAGCCCCCTCAGCAGCACCGCCATCATCAGCATCGCGGGAGCCGGATGCCTCCTCATCCTCTTCATCATCATCGTACTCATCGCCTACAAGCGCAAGTCCCGCGAAAGCGACCTGACCCTGAAACGGCTGCAGATGCAGATGGACAACCTCGAATCCAGAGTGGCTCTGGAGTGTAAAGAAGGTGGGCAGCGGTGCACTCGACTGCGCGAACAATTAAGTCAAGGTTAAAGAGGTGCAGTGAGTAATGTGTAAACAGTGTGCATAAGAAGGGTTTTTTTTCTCTCTCTATGTTTCAGTTGTAATTCAGGCCTGAATATTAGCAGCAAGCGGATCATTTTCTTCAACAAACCAGTCAATTGCAGTAGACGTTAAAAGCTAGATTAAATGAATTTCTGGTGGGGGGAAAAAAAAAAACAATATTTAGGTCTCCAGCATTAATTTAAAAAGCACTGTAATTCAAAACCACTTACACAAATGCAGGGCCTGGATATGAAATGACTTATAAAATCGAATCTGGAAAAAATATGAGTGAAAAAAAAAAAAAACAGAGAAAATGTAGTTCACAGCAACAGAATGATTTTATACACTACGTGTCCGGTTTCACATTTCACGTAAGAATGTGGAGTAAAACCTTTCAATCTTTTCAAACGCTTTTACTTTCTTCACTGAGAATACTGTACACGGGGGTACAAACTTTTGCAGTCAGCTTTAGATTTATCCTATACACTATACACATGACCTTGTTACAGTGAACAAATTGAGGATTGTGCAGCCTCCTGAGGCCTTACACTATATGACTTAGTATTAATAACATATCATTCATCACAGGAATTATCGACTAAGGCGCTGTTTTCTCGCGTGTTCAGGTAAAACACGATGTGTTGGCGCTTCCTTGACTACCGGGGGAAATGACTGTTTATAGAAAGAAAAAGAAAAAAAAGGGATTAAATGAATTGCTAAAGCAGCAGGTTAAACAGGACAAAGGCGGTGTGCTCGCCTTCGCATTTGAAACCGTATGGAGTGAGTTGAGTTAAACGCTCTCGCGCCGGTGTGATACAATTCTGACCAAACGCAAAGGTAACAACTGACCTGGACAGCCCTAAATTCGGTCATTTTGGGGTTTTTGCTTTTTTTAACAGCTTATTCCTCTCTCTCTCTCTCTCTCTCTCTCTCTCTCTCTCTCCAGCATTTGCAGAGCTGCAGACGGATATTAATGAGTTGACCAGTGACCTAGATGGAGCAGGGATCCCATTTCTGGACTACAGAACCTACACTATGCGTGTCCTCTTCCCTGGGATTGAGGAACATCCCGTTCTTAAAGACCTGGAGGTTAGCCATAATCTGGAGCACGTGCACCGGGATTTGTGTAATGCTAATTAGATCCTCAGAATTACATTATTGGCTAACAAATTTTCAGAGCTTGGTGAATAACAAGCTGCAAATATGTACTTTTACATGACGTGCAAATCCGTTGTTAAAAACAAAAGCTGTGCGATGTGATTAGTGAAGGTAGGTTTAGATACTGTGCGTAAGGTCGGCGGTCGCTTTATTATGGGGAATTGGAAAATGATAGTGAGATTCAGTACACGTCCAGACAAAAACAAACTACAAGAGGTGCTCAAATCAAATTCAGCTCTGGTACTGCAACGGCATTTTATTGCTTCTATAATAATACGATGTACAAGGGGGCGTTCAAATCAAAGTGGGACTTTTGATTGTGCAGAATAACAGAACACAGTTACGTATGAGAGTAAAAAACATCCGTTATTTTTTTCTATAATTCTCTTCTACACTAATGCACTTATCCCAGTGTTTTCACTAGTGCTTGAGCCATTGTCAGACTGTCTGCTTCATATCTGAAACACCTAGGAATTGGCCCAAACATATGAAAACTCCCTAGACACTTATCTTGCTAGTATACAGTAGCTTAGTTTATATGGATAAGTTGTTTAATTAGGTATGAAAAAAGTGTATATATTGCTAATTCAGTACATTTGTGATCCGTCATATCAAGTAGGTACTAAGTCGCACAGGTTTGCCTTTGTAGACTGCAGTATTTGAAATGTACCAATGTGGAACCTTGGATTATGTGCATAATTCGTTCCAGTGTGTTCCAAAGCACTTGTAAACCAAATCATCATTTCCCATAAGAAATAATGAAAACTCAAATTATTCGTTCCACAGGCCCAAAAAATAAATACATAAAAATAATTAATACAATGTATGAAATGAAAATAAAACAAATTAATCTGCACTTTACCTTTACGCTCGTAAACTAATACTTGCTCGGTTTCCGATTAAAAATTTATTCAAAATCTTTGTTCGGTTTGCGGAACACCTTTAAACCACGTTACTCACGATCCGAGGTTCCACTGTATTCTAAAGATTGTATTTTAACGTACTTTGTAAGACATTCCCTGTAAACAAATCCGCTCTGGCCGTATATCTGAGGAAGCGGACACGATACACGAATAAACCTGGCATCGAAATGGAGCTTATTGACCCGGGAGTCTGAAACTATTCATAACTCAAAGCACACAAAATGCAATTTAATACCTGATTTGATGTGATGGTTCACAGGTGTGTGTGTGTGATTACTGTGTGATTACAGTCCTATAAACAAGAAATTAATATTGATTAACTGATATCTCAGACACACTGTAGCTAAACCTTCGGTTTATTTTTGCTCAGCCAGCAGACGCACAGTATAGCACGAAGAAACCACATATAGCACATCGGACGGACTCAGCATTCTAGTGTGAATTTAATCATTATATTCCTGAACCCTACAGTATCAGTCGGCGTACAGTATCTGCTGATTATGTGACTATGATGACTGTATTATATTGTTTGGAGCTACAGTAGGATCACCCAGTGTAACACCCAATCAGATTAGTGAACCGGAGCTAACTGTTGTATAAGCTCAGTTTTGTGATTTTAACCTTAGCAGTGTATGGTTCTGTCAAACCGTAGCTAGTTAACGGTAGTAGTCGTATGTGGGCTATGCAGGGGAGCGATGGTGTATACTGTAAGTGTGTGTATGTGTGTTTTTTTTAATCAGGACACAGCCCTTTTCAACCCGGTCGTATTCCTTCACTCAAGCACAATTATACTGTATGAATCTTCGAATGTTTTTTTATCTGCCGCTCGCTAATCATCTCTCCAGACCTACCTGTCTCAGAGCGGAATTCACTTCTCAGCGCTCCAATTAGCCGTCCCGGCTCAGATAATGAGTTAATGCGTACTGACACCTCGTAATGATGGACAGAATATTTCACATTGATGGACGGAATACTTAAGTAGTCTTCCCCTGTCTCTCTCTCCCTCTGTCTCTCTCTCGCACATGCTCTCTCTCTCTCTCACACACACACACACACACACACACATTCTTTTTCAAAGACATACAATAATGAGCTGTGCTGAGATTCACAATTACTCACTTGTTAATCGCAGTAATGATGTGACACAACTGTTTTGTGAGCACAGGGAGGGAAATGAAAAGCCTAACAGAGGGAAGTCCACAGGACGCCGCCGGTTGTTTATACCCACTTATGACATTGATGGACATCGCTAATCGAATCTCGGCAGACAGGACGACTCTCCCTTAAAGTCGAGGCTTAGATCCCAACGCCTGACGAGCTCAGGTTTTAATAAGCTACATTAATTACGCTTTAATTGGAGATAAACATGCCCTCTCTGGAGGAGTTTATAGTGAAACCTGTTCTAATGAAACTTGCAGGCACATTACCTCTGGATGCTGACAGGCTTCTAATGGTTATGGATGCTACAAATGGCATGGCACGCGTTAGCACACGGCGGCTTGGTTAATTATTCATCATCTGCTTTCCTGATCAGATATTGGATCAGATTTATGTATTTTTGTTCATTTACTTTATTATTAGCAGTATTATTAATACTAGAGAACATTTGTAATTATGTTTTTGTGAGGCCATATGTAATGTTTGCCCAAGATAATTTTAATGAATGATATATATATATAAGAAAGTAATTTTTATATATATATCTGTAGCATGAATTATTCTAAAAATACACTGTCCTGCTTCAAAAATAGTCACACACTCTTTACACCACCTGTTGCTCTGATTACGGACATGGCGTCATTTCGATAAGCGTATGCACCGTCACAATATTTATTTCCTCCCATCGTCGCATTATTTTCTCTCCAAGATCTTCGGGAGAGTCGGACCAGAGTGTAAACTCTTCCCCAGCACATCCCAAAGATTCTCAGTGGGGTTTAGGTCTGGACTCTGTGGTGGCCGATCCATGTGTGAAAATTATATCTCGTGCTCCCCGAAGCACTCTTTCACAATTTGTGCCCGATGAATCTTGGAATTGGCTTCCTGGAATATGGCCGTCCCATCAGGGAAGAAAAGAAATCCAATGGAAGGCTTTTACCTGTTTGCCTAGTTAAACCCAGGTGGTGAGAGAGAGAGAGAGAGAGAGAGAGAGAGAGAGAGAGAGATAGATAGATAGATAGATAGATAGATAGATAGATAGATAGATAGATAGATGTAAAAAACTCTTTAAAAAAATGATTATTAAGTCTATCTAGCTACAGTAGGTACTGTAGTCAACTGGAATAATGGTTTTACCGCCACATCTCACGGCAGCAGCATTTGGGTTTGTGCGTTTGCTGGCTTTTACCACTGAGTGGCGCTATATAACTATAGACCGACGCCTCAGGCCTTAGTTTATTCTCTCAAAAATTAATGAGCCGCAATCAAGTGAAACATTGTAGTTAAACGAATACCTAATCACAGTACTAAAATTACAGTACGAATGTAGAATTAAAATTCAATTAAATCTTATTATGATGGAATTTAAGCAAAGTAAACGTTAACACAGTGAGCCTTTAGATTTTATCGCGTGGTGGGTTTTGCGTCATCTTATACTTTATGTTCTTCAAATTTGTAGTAGATTAGTAGAAACTAAATAACAATAAACGGATACAAAAAGAGATAGGCTATATAACAGTCCATTCTTTGTATAAAATAAAAGTGTCAGCTAGTGAACTTGATCGTCTGTCTAAACAATATTTAACCTATGTTTTGTTTTGTTTTTTTGACTCAATATTGTACAGTAAATATCAATAGCCCTGGTTCAGATTTTTCATGTTTGTTGTATAACGTACTCAGATGTGGAAATTACCATCACTATAGTATTCCTTCGATACAACATATTGCTATGACTTTTTTTATGACTTAATTATATTTTAAAACGGCGGCGAGTGAAAATGTCACTTTCACAAATGACTTTGAAATGCAACTGATCTATTTTGGCAGCACGGCGGTAATAGGCATCCCCTCTGACTACCTACTGTATCTATCAATGGCGGTAATCATTAATAGGTTTAAAAACTTTGTTTCTTTAGAAAAGTAAATAGAAAAATACAGCAAATTTGACTAAAAAATATTTTCTCACCCCAAAACAGGCAAACATTTGTATTTAAAAATTTCAAAACTAATTTGAGAATTATTCTTTTGGAAGAAAAGATAAAAACCAATAATTAAATATTAAATTTAATTTATTTTCTTCATGAAATCTTTCCCTTCAGAAATTAAACTAAATCTTCAGCAGATGTTTGTATATAGATGCATATTATATGTCTGTAACATTATAAATCTTGCTTTCTAGGTGCCAGGCTACAGACAGGAGCAGGTTGAAAAGGGTCTGAAGCTCTTCGGGCAGCTGATCAACAACAAGGTGTTCCTGCTGACCTTCATCCGCACGCTGGAGTCTCAGCGAGGCTTCTCCATGAGAGACCGCGGCAACGTGGCCTCGCTCATCATGACCGTGCTGCAGAGTAAGCTGGAGTACGCTACCGACGTCCTCAAACACCTGCTGTCCGACCTCATCGACAAGAATCTGGAGAGCAAGAACCACCCCAAACTACTGCTGCGCAGGTACGAGAGAGAGGGAGAGTACAGAAGGCTGAAGGTGTTGATGTCAAAATTAGTGCATGTGCAAAATCGCACGTTTATATTAATGCACTCGTTATATTATGCTATCGTTTCTATAAGCTGTAGGACTTCAGTACCAACCGTTAGGGTCAATCAAAGATAAAGAAGCAGATTCTCGGTAACGTGACACTTTTTTTTTTGGAGGAAAAGTTTACAGTTGCTGTAACGTAAGCAATGATACTGTATGAATTCACTTTTTTCAGAGACATTCCACTGCATTAAACCTAAGGATAAGTGGACAAAAAGTACAATTTCAAAAATAATTCACTATTGAGTTTTTATAATAATTTGAATAAAGAATAATTTGTTATTTAGATTTTTTAATTGTCTTACTCTATTGTAATATAAAAGTTTATGAAATGTAATCTAAACATATCTGCTGATATATACAGTGGAACCTTGGATTACGAGCATAATTTGTTCTGGAAGCGTGCTCGTATTCCAAAACACTCATAAACCAAATCTAATTTTCCCATAAGAAATAATGAAAACTCAAATTATTCGTTCCACAGCCCCAAAAAATTAATACATAAAAATAATTGATACAATATATAAAGTAAAAATAAAACAAATTAACCTGCACTTTACCTTTAAAAAAAAAATTATAAATCCCGACAGATAAGTGTTTCCGGGCAGGCGCCGTGTAATTGTGTGTGTGTGGAATTAGTCCCTTCCCTCGCCTCGTCTTACACAGTAAAACTCCTCCTCCCTCCCCCAACCTCGCTTTTTAAGTTTCACAACAAACACACACAACGGAAACACTGTTTTAACAGGAAAAAAAGAAATCTGTCTGATGACACTCGCGTGAGCAGAAACGGAATCACTGCTGTAAAGTAAAAAAAAAATAAAACAAATGAACCAGCTCCGGATCCTGATTCATCCGCACCTCCATGGCTGGCAAACCATAAATATGGGAGCGGTTGTAATGTTTAATGTAACAGAATTATTTGTAAAGAGACGGCAGGTTTACAAGTTATGCGTTGTTTAAATTTTAGACCTTCGTCCCTCATCCGCTCTTAAAACAATCACGGGTGTGGGGTGACTTTATGTAAAATATAAAACGAGACAAATGAACATTGTGCAGCTTTTTTGTTGGAAATGAAACTAGAATCCATCACAGATTAGTACCACTGTAAAAAAAATTTTTTACCGCATATAGTATTAAATGTGAGCGGGTCACATAAACTGTTTTACGGCGAGTTTATATTTTTTTTAGGTTTGTTACGGATGCACATTATGTGTGCGCCAGAATATTCAAGCTTTTTTTTTTTCCGTTTTGGGTCGGATGTGGCTTCAGATTTGACCGAATACATCCACTGCACGTCTGTATATTTTGATTTGATTAGCTCATTTGAATAAAACATATTAGTTTTAAATCATAAAACTAAAAGCATACAGCTTGCTTATATTTTTTACAAATAAATTGAACTAATTTGTCTTGAAGCCCTTCAGCAGTGTAGAGTATATGTACCATAGACTAATTATAAACAGTATAAGCACAGTCACTTCCATTAATTTCAGCAGAATTCGCTCAGCAGGACAGCGTGGCTCAAAGCCATGTCGTTAAATTCCCGTGAAAGCCATCAATCATGATGCATTGCTCAACATCCAGAAGGAAATGAGAGCATTCACAGAGCTGTAGACGCAGTTTATCGGGGATATAGGATGTCGTAAACATATCCGCGTTTGCTTCTGCCTTTTTCGTTTTCCGTTTCCGCTTAAGTTTTTTGTGGTGTTGACAGCGTGGAACACGGTTATATCATGGGACATCGTAATTATAGTCTGAGTGACTCCAGTGATGATGCCAGGAGAAAAGAGGGAAGGGCAGAAAAAAATCGTTCTTAAACATAAAACACATCTTCTGTATCTTCTGTATCCGTATCTTCTGAACAGCGGAGAGAGAGAGAAAAGCATTATGTGTTGTCAGCTCCAGAATTATTGGCATTCTTCATAAAAATGGACCAAAATATAATAATAATAATAAAACATCTTTCATCCTTGTAAAATGCAGCTCAAAATGCATTTATAGTTTAAAGGTTTGAAGTTTGAAGGGAAGATTTTTATATAATAAAAAAAAACTAAAGGAAGAAAATAATTACAATGAGGAGTAGTAAGCAGTGTAGATACTAAGTTCCAAAATTCAAAAGTAATATAATAATTATTAACTATTAATTAATTATTAACATCAACATCAACAATAATAATGATAATAATTGTGTTTAATACAAATAGAAATTAAAATAAATTCAAATAGAGGTCAGCACATCCAAATACACACACACAAAAAAAAAAAAACATAATTTAAAAAACAAAATAATTTTATTGCAATTAAAAAGGTCAAGGGTTAAAAAAATATTAAGTATGGTGTGATATAAATGTCCCAGTTAAAGTAAATCAAATGGAAGCTAGTGTCTAAACACTATAGTAAACGTGTTGTTCAATTATTGCATAAAATAAGCTTTATACGCAAATCAGTGCAGATTTTTAAGAGAAGCTACCCTGAAAAAGGAATTCTAAATATCCCTTAATAACGTTGATTAAAATATTATCACCTCATGGAGTATTCATAATGAATACAACCAATTTTTTTATTCTTAAAAAGAAAGAATACAGTCTAATGTGCATTAGGAGCAATAAGTGACCAGAGAGACAGACAGACATGCAGGGGGACGGGCATGTAGACCGATAGAAGCTTAGTCTCAAGGAAGTGTCTACGTGCTCTTTGTGGGTTTGTGGTCCTATTCTACAGAGGATTTCCTATTTGCGTCAAGGAGTGCCGTTCCTGTTGCCTAGCAACCTTCAGTGCTGCTATTGGACTTGATACGGAGAGAAAAATGAAAAGTAAAATTTAGATTTAGACTTTTTTGATTCATCACATGTTGCAACAAATTGAGCCGCTTCACCGCAGGTGCCGGTTGGTTACCCTTGTGCAACAACGCTTAACCACATTTTGTGAAAACCTGTCTCTCAGGGAGTGGATTTCATGTGAAGGAGTTTTTAAATATTTAATATATTTTAATATTTTATAGTCTTGTTAGCTATTCGATTCGATGAAACCAGGTCCTTACGTTTGAACGTGTACGCCTCGGGTCCTGTGGCCGCCATCATCTCTTCCCAAAGTCTCCTGGGACAGGTTGACCCATAAAGGATGTACCGTTGGATCCGTTGTTGTCAGGGGAAAGAAGGACGTATGAGACGAGACAAGACAAGAAACAAAGGAACAGAGGCTCTTTATACTGTATAGGGACACTAATGATGAACTAAACATCCGGATCGAATTAAAACAGGAAGTAAACCAACACAAAACGGGAAACTGGATTAAAATAGGAGCTCTGAAAGAAATAAGGAGTTCACACCTGCACACCTCAGTATGAAATCCTCATTCATCAGCGTGAGACATTTTTGGGAACTTCGGGAGTGTGGAATGACCTTCAGCGGATCTGATCCTGAGACACCTGTTCAATCCAATACAGGCCTCGGAGACATGACACGCTCTGAGACATTCATCATTCAAATATAATCATGATTAATTAGGCCTGGAACTAATGACAGAATTAATGGGATAAAGGGAATTCTGGGAATGTCAAATCTCCTGGAATCAGTGCTAATTTGATGGAGAATATACTGTACAGTCGTGTTCAAAAGTTAGTACCCTTTACGAATTCTAGTCATTCGCTGTGTTTTTTGTCTATTAACCGATCAGCTCCGATCAGATGATTTTAATTATGTTTGTATTTTTTTTCATTAAACAAAACACACAGAATCAAAAGACAGGGTATTAACCTTTGAAATAGACTGCGTAGACAATCTTTGAAAGAAAGAAATGACGTGAATTCTGATTCCATATCACTTCATCACTGTTCTGTTCTCGATTCCGATTGGTTGTAACAGTAGTTGTTGCCATGGTAACAACAAATCTGGAGAAACCTGATGATAAACGGATTAAAAGTGGCGAGGGTGAACAATCATGTGTCATCACTCAGACAATACAAGGACGTTTTCTGATAGGTGAGGTTTGTTTGTTTATTTATTTAACATTTTATGTGGATATTATTCATAAAAATGATGACAGGTTTTTTTAATGAATACAAAATTGCTGTAGTATAAGAGGAATAAAACACTCCAGGACTTCAGGTTTATCTCTCTCCCTCTCCGTCTTTTCCTATTTATATATATATATATCATATTTTCTATTCATATATCAGTCTCCCTTCCTGTTTCTTTTTATTTTCTCATTTCTTTCCCTCTCTTCCTTTTTCTCTTTTTCATATTCCATACTTTCTCTTCTCGTCCACTTTCTTTCTCTCCTTTCTATTTCACCGTCTCTTCGGTCCTTCTCTCTCTCTCTCTTTCTGTGACTTGTCAGTGATTCGTTTCCTACACCAGCACACCCCCATGTGTTTACTTCCTTTACGTGAAGCGTCTACCATACAGTCCCTCCAATTAGGTCCAAGATGAGAAAAAATTTAACACCTACAGAATAAAATGATGGACACAGTAGATGTTTCCAGCTTTATACGGAGACGCGGTAATAGGAAAGTACGCCATGCTGCATGGCCTTTCACTGTCGCACAAGTCATTTTGTGTTGAAAAGAACAGGAAATAAAAAAAAATAAAAACGCCACACTTCAGGATCGAGCTGAAAAACGAAAGATTTTTCAAAGAGAAAAAAAAAAAAAGCCTTCCTTTAGAAATCACTCGAACAGGCAAAGCAGTTTTATTGAGCGCTTCCCATCCGGTCATGCAGAATTTGTGTCGCGTCCCTGAAATAAAAGAGCTCTGGTGTAATGGAAAGAGCCGCGATTATCACGAGGACGTCGAGTAAAGGCGCTTTCGACTGAAGGTTCTTCCACAGCATGTGTCATCAGGAACCTGGAGAACCTGGAGAACCTGGAGAACCTCAGGGCGACGTGGGAGGATTTGAGCAGAATCACACTGATGGTTTTAGAGAGAGAGAGAGAGAGAGAGAGAGAGAGTGATTACTGGATAGAAATCAAATGAAAGTTGAAAATGCTCAGTCTCTCTCTCTCTCTCTCTGTTATTCCATCTTTCAGTCTTTCTCTCTCCATCACTTTCTCTGTTTCTTCCTCTGTCTAATTCTGCTTCTTTATTTTTCTGCTTCTCCTCACACTCTTTCCTTTCTCTCTCTCTGTCTCTTGTCAAATCCTGCTTGTCTCTCTCTCCTCCTTTTTTTCTTTCCCCTTTGCTCTCCCTCCATCTTTCTCTATCTATTTCTCACGTTGTCTGTCTCACTTTCTACTTCTTTTTTCTCTTCCTATCTCACTATCTTTTTCTTTTCTTTCTCTTTTTCTTTCTGTCTTTCATGCTTTTCTCTCTCCTTCTGTTTTTCTCTGCCCATCTCTTTCTTTCCACCGTTCTATCGTGTCTTTCTCATTCTTCCTCATATTGTCTCTTTCTCTCTATCAGTCAATCCCTGTCTCTATTTTTTTCTCAGTCTCTCTCAACATTACTTCCTTTCTATTTTATTCACTCTATCATTCTCATGAACTTTTTTTTCTTCTTCCTCGCTCTATCAGTCCCTATCTCTCTTTCTTTTCTCTCTATTCGTCTCTTTTTGTTCCTCTTTCACTTTCTTTGTGTTTTTCCATCCCACTCTCTATCCCTCTCTATTTGTCTTCCTTTTCTCTCGTTCTTTCCATCATTCTCAGTCTGTTCAAATACATCTATTTCTTACAGTATTTTTTCTTTCTCTCTATTTCTCTTCTCTTTACTCTTTTGCTCTCCGTCTCTCTTTCTTTCTGTTAGTGTCTCAGTCTGTCTATCTCTTTTACACTCTTTTACTGTCTCCCTCCTAGTTTCAGTCTTCCATCTTTAGATCTGTTTCTTTCTCTGTCATTTTCTCTCTATATCAGTCTGTTTCTCAGTTTTTCTCTCTATCACTGTTTTTGTTTATCATTCTCTCATGCAATCTATCAATTTCTAGCCATGTCTCTCTCTCTCTCTCTCTCTCTCCAAATTTCTCTTGATTACAAAATGGGTGTTTAAAATCCAGTGAAGCAGTACAGCTTTGGCAGAGCAGCTCTTCTCCTCTTCCTGCCATCCAAGAAAGCACACATGATGGCTGCTCCCCATCTGTCCGGCCTGAAACCTGGGTTCAGACGCGCGCGCGCAGGCAAAAGCGAACTAACAAGCGGCTTCCACAGCCATCTGTCGCATCGCTGCGCCATCCAGCATCGTCCTCCTCGCTCCTCGTTCAAAAATAACCTGGCGTCTCTCATGGCCTCGTTTCTCAGGCAGTATAAACTACACCATGAAAAATCCACAGGTCTCCTTGTAGGTCAGGTTTGTGTGCGAGAGCGATCATTCTTTATTCAATTAAATGCTGATGATGACGGCATCCACATGCCGGAGGTCACCCGGCGGCATATGTCTGCTCATCGGAGACGCTTCGCTGGAGTCAGATCTGCATCTCTCGGGCGCGTGCGCGCTGTTAGAAACCGCGCGGTTCAGTATCCAGCCTACGAGACAAAGTGCTGGTGTTAAAGTCTCGCTTCCTTTAGGACGAGCTCGTGTTAAAAGCGCACCCTTGACGATGCAGGATCTCCAGCATGGAGAGCTAATTACGTACGAATTCATGCTCGAGTGCACGCTCGACTTAAATCGGACTTCAAACAAAATTCAAATGAAACTTTTACTACTTGCCTGTAAATAGGCATTAATCAGGTGATTGCGCATCATTACTACTAGTATAAAATAAAGTCCTGACTCACATCACATCCAGTCAGCAGCTCCGCTTGGCATAAGAAGTGCTGGAAGGGACTCGTTGCGAATGGTCCAATCACATGAGCCCAAATATTTAAAAACAATATTGATTCGCTAAGAACAAAAGCGGGAGGGTTCAGTGCGCACAGTGCCGCGCCCCAAGGATGATTTGAAAAGATCCAATCAGAGCTCAGCCTCAGGTCACATGCTTTTCAAAAATGTTTGTCCGGCGCAAATAATTGCAAATAATTTAACTGCAAATAAATTATATTAAGAAATACAGCGGAATATTGTGACTAAATGACTTTATTTCATTATTAAAATACATAATTATGATGTTAAATGATTACATATTAAAGGAGCATTCTTCTCTCCCTAATTGTAGGGGGGCGGCGCCACTGGTGGCTAGAAAGGATTATCTGCATTTACATTATTTCCAATGAGGAAATGCGTTTTGCGATACAAAATCGTACTTTGCCCTCCTTAGTGATTGCTTCGTTCCGAATCGTCCTCGAACCGTCCGTTCTGTTCACGGCTAACGTGAGCTCCGAACTAGCTTCTAACGCAAGGCTGAATCCTAAATCCCTCTCTAACCCCTGATCAAGGGCACTACTTGGCATGTGGAACAAGGGACGCTACACTGTACATAGCGCACTAGCTTTAAATTTAACGCTATTTGGGATTCCACCCAAGAATTTAGTTAGCTAAGGATATTCTAAAAGATGACTAAATTTAGACTTCAATAGAAACTCATGAGATTAACAGGACAGTCCACCATGTCCCCCGTTTGCTCTGTGGTCGACATGTGGCTTTCAGTATCGGTAAGAATTTAAAACTACATTCGATACCGTCCAGGAACAGAACGTGTGAGCAAAACAACACCTTTGGGAAATAACTTCGTCATGACCGCTTTTCCAGTTTTAGGGAAACGGAGAGAGAAAAATAAACAGGGGTTGTCACGATTTCTGAAACCGTCCCCCGTCCTTCTTGCATTTCCTTTCAGCCGGTTCTCTATCTCTCTCCGTCACGCTGTCTACAAACCGAGACCGTTATGGAGGGATTTAAGTCGAGTTCAGCATCCTCCCCCTTTCCTTTATCCCGCACCCGAGTCGACGCGTATTCAGTTTCTCATCATAGCGCAGAGAATCGACCAGCCCTGGCAGCCCAGAGTCGCTGTCCCTCGTCTAACCGGCCTGGATTTGCTGGCATGGCGGGCGGTCAGAAGTTTGATTACAGGGCACGGCTGGCACACGGCGAGATAAGATGAAAGGGAAGATGAAACGTGACCCTGTTGACCCCTGGATCACTCCTTGTTTGGTCCATCTGAGACAGTGGCTGCACCACAGGGCGGGGGGAACTAATCCTTTCCAGGTGTTGTGCCAGCTTTACGAGAATGGCTGGCGATTCTCACACACACACGCACACACGCACACACACACACACACACACACACACACATACACACACACACGTACACACACGCACATGCTGACACACTTCACTGTCCTGGGTTCTTAAGTGTTCTGTGAGAGAGAGGATGAATGAGGGGGGCTGCAGGTGGCAGCCGGGATTAGAACAGGCGAAGGGGGGTAGTTTGTCACACACACACACACACACACACACACACACGCTAAGCGAAATCAGATTTTTCCCAT